>BGPR01005293.1:0-96047 GCA_013235015.1 Araneus ventricosus
TCAAAATTAATATTAATTTAATCATTTACCTACTCGGATATCTTTTTCAACAGTTCTCTTGCAAGATACACGGCTCCGAATGCCTTGAGCACCGCCAGTAACAATGGTGAACAGAGAGTCGAGAATTATGTTCTCTTTTAATCAAATATAAAGTTCTAATATTCTCTTGGAAACTCTTAGAAAGTAAATCACCCAATCTCTAAGCCGTCGCTTCAGAATTTATTTATTACTAGTCATCTCATAACGAAGACATTTTCTCTAACTTCTCATTCTCGTAAAAGCAGAAAAGGCCTTCCTGGAGATTTCAGTGATAAATTTTATTCAGAGAGATGTCATTTAAATGCGTTACATTGCACAAAATGAGATAAAATATTAAAGATATTAGATTCATATCGGACGATTGTTTCAGGAGTTATGATAATCAGCGTGACTTTAAAACAGTCTTAACTAACTGAACTTGAGAGAAGAGCTCAAGTCGAACTGCCATTTTAATATTATATGTCTCTTTAAAAAAATCTGGTTTTTTTTGTGAGCAACAGCGTCTGAGATCAGTCAATACAAGTTTTGATGTTTAATATTTAGAGATGGATTTCGTAATATCAGACTATTCTAAATATTTTTCTGTAACTATTGTGCATACATATCTGATATCTGCATTATGTTGCAGTTGAGTTTTCTTCCTGGTAGAATTAGCTTTTGAGTTGAATTTGAGTATTTTTTAAATCATTCCAACATTTGGTGTCCATGAGAGGACACTTCACTAGAACTAGAATTCTGTTTAGTAAAATGGTCATTTAAAGGCATTGAAAAAAAGCAAAATAGTAGATCGATTACTACAATATGCCAAAATCAAATTCTATTAAAACTTGATCTGAGTATTTATTATTGAAAAATATTTCAAATACAAGGTTACTGAAGAAAAGCCAAGTTGATGTAACATGACGTATAATTTCAAGAAGTATTTTATTGGAAAATATTGAGTATTGTGACGTGATCGAGATTAGACGAGAGTGAAATAGGAGCTAGTTTAGAAGCTTAGTATCGACAATGTGGAGACATCAGAAAAAATAAGTAAAGTGATCTTTTAGAGAATGAAAAAAGGGAGAGATTAGCCCCATCGTCTAGCAAAGTCGTATGTATTTGCATATCGTCAGTCACACCAAATACATTAGTGCATTATCCTAAAATAAAATTGCCGACTTTAGATGGAAATGTTAAAAATTGGTTAGGATTTTGGGGAAATTTTCAAAAAATTGATCAAGATCTAAATCTGGATATCCTTTATAAATTCGCATATTCATCTCAAGCCATGGAAAAAGGTACATCAGCTGATGAATCGATCAAAAGCTTTACTCAGGAGGAGGAAGTTACATTAAAGTTCTGAAGCAACTAAACGCAAGCTACTGTAGAGATAAACTGCTTGTAGAAGTTTATATGAGAGATTTGTTGTCAAATGTATTGATGAATCAAAAGTTGGTCAAGACTTCTCTACGTAAATTGTATGATCAGCTAGAAACAAAACTTAGAACATTAGAGACTTTAGGAGTAAATAGTGACAAGTACACTACCATGCTATACCCACTTTTTGAGTCATAACTTCCAGACGAGACATCGTGAGCATGGGAAATGTTTAAAACTGCTCACCGTCGGAAACATTCAGAAGACGGAGATTCTGATAATAAAGTGATCAACTACTAGTGATCTTGACCGCCTTCTTGGTTTCCTTCAAGATGCGGTTGAAAGCGAAGAGAGGATTTTTTTGGCGAAGTAGTTTTGAACCATATCTTTAAAATATTCACGAGAATAAGCGATAAATAAAAGAGAAAAAACACCAGTCTCCAATATCTACCGCTACTGAACTTCTTTCTTCAGCTCGAGCCAATAAAATGTCTTGCATATTTTGTTCTAGAGTACACAAGTCGTGGAGCTGCCAAAATGTTAATTTCAAAGCCGGCGTGAACGTGTTAATAAGAATGCAATATAAAAATACTGTATGCAAATGAACCCTTATTCAATCCCTAAGCAGGGTGAGATAAATACAAGGGCTGGTTCATAGTGTTTTCAGCGAAGAACCAGTGGGGGAATTTTGTGTCGTCACCATGCTGATACTCCGCGCTCGAAAATACGAAATTCCCTTTACTATAAGGGTTTTGATGTTAATGTTATTTCTTTTTTTACTTAATATTTAAAATTCGATGCCAGTTTTTGAAGTGAGATCAATAAGATACACGAACATTTCAATAAATTATTTTAGACTTTTTGACACAAAATATGTACGGGAAAAGAAAAAAAAATGAAAATCAGCTTCAGTCGGTATATACTATCCACTCATTGAAAAAGCTGACTGGCTCGAACTATTAAATATTTGCTTTTGAATAAAATTGATTATTTGCTTACCTCTATCATTTTTTATTTATTTGATAGAAAAAATTTATTTCAAAATAATGTATTGTAAATACCTGCGAAGCAGACATACGTTTTTACGCAATTTTTACTTATTCATTTTATAACTATACGTAAAATATGTAATAAATATAATGCAGTTATATATATTTAGTATTTTTTTTCATAACCAGCGAAACATCAAGAAGCATATCAAGTCTACAAGAAAATTTTTAACAGCATCCCTTTAAAGTGCTAGCATTGGGAAATCTTATCCCTGTCTGATTTTGCCAGTATAAATAAGACCACGTGGAAATAGATCGAATAATTAAATGTCTCGAAATATCTTCTGCTGTCCACTTGATTTTGCTTTTATATTCTATTACGGCATTTATCTATGTTGATGTTAAGATATTTTTTTACAAATTTTCTTCTACTTTAGATACTTTTTTCAGTTTACTTTTTTAACTTTTATTTTTCGGTTAAAATACGGCTAATTTGCCCTTTTGTTTTCATTTGTTTTTTTTTTTTTTGATTTTTTTTCCGACTTTTTTTTTTTTTTTTTTTTGTCTTTTCAAGTTCATTATCAAGAAATCTAATTCTTTCCAGAAGTAATGCATTTTCTTTTTGAGTTTCAAAGCAAGATGAGCAAATGTTTTCAGTTTTTGATGTAGTAAATGATTCTATAACTGTCGTAACACAATACTTTTTTAAGCCTTAGACATCTTAATCTGATTTTTGTTTCATGCAAAATACTTCTTTTCCTTTTCCTTTCACTTCTACTTGAAACATCTTCCTCATTATCTTGCAATGTCAAGTTTTCACAACACTCGGAACTGCATAAGGTTTTAAAATTTTCTTTTGATTTAAAGTAAGTAGGCGATTTCTTATGCCATCCGCTTGGCCTACAGTGATCAATGCATATCCCAGCCCATTTTACATTTATATGCTCTTACCTTTCACATTTCGAGATCCAAATTTCATTCAGATTCGAACATACTGAAAACATATGATATATTACACCTTTGTCTTTCGTTTTCCTGTAATAATTTGAGCAAGTAGCGACAGCACAAGTCGACATACTTGCAAAAGATGAAAGATTTTCTTAATATTTCACCAAAATAATAAGTAACACAGAATAAACGGGAAAAAATAGCTAATAATTAAAGAATCGCCAGTGGACGCTCTCGGACCCCACAAGCTTCCTGTCAGCGTAGTGACGTCAAAACTGGTTTCCTTCCCTCTTGTCGGCAATTCTAAAACTTTAAAGGTATGAAACAGCCCTTCTATTTCCCTGGTCCTGTTCCCTAAGGGTAGGGGGAAAAGTGTCCTTAAAATACATATAACAACTGGACTGGTAGAAATGAATTGTGGGGTTAAATCTTTTTCAGTCAGTTTATTCAAAACAGGTGGAACAATTTTGATTAAACGTATTTCATCCGTTAATTTAGACACCTTACTTGCTGTAGATTTAGTTGAACAATGATTCACTTATTTTCAACTAAAAATGTATAATTAGAAATGAGCTATAACTCTCCTCCTTCTAGGTTGAGTGGAAATCAGTCATTGCAAGACATTTAACAAATGGATCTATTAGCATGAAGTTCATATGTTCTAGGTTGCTAAAATAATAAGACACCCACAAATGGGCTAAAAATGCAAGAAAGATATGAAATACATCTACCGTATAATCAAACGAAAGAAAATTTAATGCTTTTAATTTATGAATCATTTCATTGGAATTTGAGAGATATCCGCTTAATAAAGGAATATTATTAAACAATGAGTTACTTAATAACATTGTTTCGTTTTCTGTCTCCCACATGGTTTTTCTAAGAAATAGATCAAACAAAGTCGTGTAATATGCATAAAAATCGGACTAAAAATAACTATCCACTTGTCAATAAGTGTATGTCACAAAACTGTAATACATCAACTGTCATACATCAAGTTGGAAATTTTCCAACTTTAATTGTACATACAACTTTGAAAAAATGGGAGAAATATTCTTTATTCTAAACGCGTGTAGAATCCAAAATTCTTTATAAGCTGTCATGTTACATAACATTATTAATATAAATGAATAAGCACAACTTTATCTGATTCTTACAAGATTTCTGATTTGCTTATTTTAACACAATGCAAAACTAAGCTGCAAAATTACAATATTATTTGTTACTTAAGAACGATTGGCAAGAATGCAGAAAATAGTAAAAAAAAATTAACAGACCTTTAAAGAAACACTTTATCTATTAAACATCATTACTTCTCTTAAATTTCTTGCATTAAAATTTACTCTTTCCTCTCACCAGATGATACTTGAAGTCTGATTTATGGGAAAACACGGAAATTACGTACCTAATCTCAAAATGCTGATGAAAAAGAACTCAGTAAGTATTAATGGTATCTTCCAGGTATTGCAGCAGCCATAAAATCGGCAAAGTTATTGGAATTTTGGCTATTTGCGATCATAGCCAATTATCACATTCCATGTAGTTAACAAAAGCATGCAAAGTACTTGGTGGTTTACTTTAGTAAAAAGAACTTTTTTGAAGTTCTTTATGGCACAGCTGTTAATATCAAAGCCAGGAAATAGTTCGCAGAGCCCAAAGCACGTGTTTAAAGGAATTAACAAAATTTGTTACTTTTCTGAAAACTTACTTAAATATATTGACCCTGTAAACGAATGCATTGCTTTCTTTTCCCCATGGTGAATATATGATTCTGATCATGACACTGGATGAGAGAAAAAACATCAGAAAACTGGGCAACAGGAAACAAGGAAGTCAATCGCAAAGAGAAAAACGATCAGAAATTTCAGGATGACCAAACTCAATTTTTAATCTACGGAAATTATTCAAATGGATGCTTGCAGTTTAACTTCCTCTCGGCTATTGCGAAACATTAGTGATGATGAAATCATTTCCCCTACTCGGTCTGGTGAAGTATCTGAATAGAACGTTTCCATGTTGCATACAGACAGTTCAGAGATATGTTGAACTCGTATCAGAAGCAGCGTGTTCAACCGAGCGTATGCCCGGGGACTAGTGGCAATGAACCCAGCTACTTTATGCGTAGATCAGAAATTATTAGTAGATTATAAAATATAGCCAAATTCAATTTGTGTATTCCTCCTCCTACAAAAATTAGACAGAAAATAAATAATAAATTGTAGTTGCCTATATTAAAAATAAGTGAACTGCACTAAACAACATAAAAAATTACTCATAGCATTTTCAATCATTAAAAATATTACCCACTGCGAATAAAATTGAAACTCATTCATTTTTATCTTTTGACAAAAGCTTATGTTTCCTTAGAGTAATTTTAATAAAAAAAATTCTAACTAGAAAATGGATTCAAAAATTAGTATCCTGATTTTTTTGAGAAATCACATTCATCAGACTATAGAAATTTATTTACGAAAGCTTCACTCCATATTTGTGTACAAGTCCTCAAAATCCAAAAGCAGTGTTGATCAGAAGTATCGCAAAAAGTTTGTGGAAGTCCTTAATGTCTGAGTTTTCCCATAAATCAGATTTCCAAGTATCATTTGGTGAGAAGAAAGAGTAAAATGCCATGCAAGAAATTTAAGAGACGTAAAAATGTTTTGATATATGAAGTGTTTCCTTAAAGGTCTGTTAATTTTTTTTATTTTTTTCTGCATTCTTGCCATTTATTCTTAAGTAACAAATAATATTGTAATTTTGCAGCTTAGTTTTTCATTGTGTTACAATCAGCAAAGGAATTAAATGAAGTTGATATATTTTTAGACTTAAACAACTTTTTGTCATGAATATACATCGATATGTTGCAATTCACCGACAAAATGATGTAGGAAGGTTATGTTGAGGGTTAGGAACTAAAAATTGCATATTGAAGTAATTTCACATATTTTGGAGGAACATTGGAGAGAACGTGCCACAGGAAATTCTAGACTGATTTTGTTGAAATAAGTTATAATAACTCTTAAGAAGATCAGTATTTAACAGCTAATCCTATAATAAATAGATATATAGGAATTTTAAAATTATTAAAAACCTTTCGATTTTCGTCAATTTTTACGATTTTCAGGGCCGTTGCGGGAACGGAAGATATCAATCCATTTCTTTACTTTTTTTTCCTCGTTTAATTTCTCACCAATTCGCAACTTTCCGCGGTATAGAGACATGAGAAAAAATTTTTGAGTTTTTTCCGCCCACTCTAATGCATAATCTAGGATTCATAAGCAGCACAGATTTATCACTTGTCATCTTTACAGACATTAAGAACTGAGTTGCTTTTCGAAATTCTTATTTACGGAAAATGCAAAATACTTCCTTCTTAATCAAGGATATAGTATAAATTAAGGATCTGGGTAAGCAAATATTAATGATTATTAGTTTGAAATAAATGATGATTTCGAGGCATAATCTTCAACCGTAATTTGCTATTTCTGAGGATCTTGACCGATTTTTTTTCAAAAAACAATGTGATAAATTACTCTTAAAAGTAAGAAAAAAATTTTATTTTTTATAAGAAGGCATCCCCAAATATGAGACTTTTTAATAAAACTGAAAATTTGGATTGAAAGTTTTTCTTCACTTATATTAATGCGTATATTCATGATAATTGTTCGCAAAACTCTCGATGGATGACACTTTGCAGAAATGGGATAACTTTTATTTATCATAAAAAATAAGTGATCTGAAATTCAATATCTAACAATCTCGTGCAACAATTATAAAGATAAATGTGGGGGTGTCGGTTATGGTTTATTTAACAGTCCAAATAGTGTAACAATTATTTATATATGTCTATATTAAATACGGACAAGTTTAGACATATAATTTCAAAATTAAACAAAACACAAAAAGGAGAGTTGTTTGTTAGCGACGCATCTTGGTGGGTCGCTTGACCTCTACTGAATGTTTACAATTCCAAAGGGCGCTGTCTCTGCTGCCAGACACAGGCCGTTACAGTTTATGTCACAAGAGTGACTACAAATAATAAACACAACATTATCTGATTATTCCAAGATTTGCCTTCGCTTTCATTCCGCAGTATAATGTAATATTTTTGTTGGATATTTACATATGATTTAACGGAAAATTTTCCTGAAACAGCACTCGAGTTACCAAAATCTTTTATCAAAACATTCTTAAGACAGAAGATGTTGGCCACCTGACAAATGGCTTGGGATGATGGAGATACTGGGAGGCTCATTCACAACATAATTCACAAAGTTAGCTTGCATCCAATCAACTGGACACGCAACGAAGTTTTATTTTTCACAGGACATGGGCCTTTCCCTTCGTTTCTCCATAGATTCAACCTTGCCGAAACATCTTTCTGTTCTTGTGGGGGAATCGGCACACCAATCCATTATGCTACGGTTTGCCTCCTCACAACCTCCTACCATATGGCACCACCCAGCCAACAACATCAGCCAATATGGTTCCGAAGAGTAGCCAACAATTCAACGTCAAGAAGGAAGATACATAATTTGCTCCACTTTCTCCAAAGAGAAACCAGTCTTTTCCGTCCAGATCCCAATTAATTGCTTTTTTTTTTTCGTTCCTTCAATAGTCTTCTCAGTTGAGTCCAATGCTTTCGTCCCATTCCCACATTCTTGGCCAACATTTTATTAATTAGCAACTTCAGCAACCGAACAACCTCTTTCTCCAGCGATGAGGGAAATTAAATCCAACTAAACTTCAACCTTCCTTCATGCGTCTTCATCACTCCATCCTTTCCTTTGGAGATGGAAGGTCCCGTTTCACCAGTTCAACATTCAGCTTCGCCTCCTCTTCAGCCCTTCATCCCCTAATGAATTCAGAACAGCTTTGTCGTTCTTTCAGGACTTTCTTCCAAGATCCTCCGTGTTTCTCCTTCAAATAGAATTCCATCAGCCAACTCCTCTTCAAAATCAAACTTTTTAAAATACTGTGCGGTCCATCTCTCTGTTCTTGTGTACATTTTTATGTTATTTTTATTACTCTATTAATTTGTTTTTCATCTTTTTCCTTTCATTTTCTGTTTTTTTTAATGTATTTTTTTTTCTTCGTATAGTCTTTCCATTGCATTTTTGTTTTAATTATTTTCTAGCTATTCATGTATAACTGTGTAATTTTGTGTTTTTCAAGGTTTTATTTTCCCATGTTTCCAAAATATTTTTTTAATGTATAGCACAATAGCAATCCTTCCTTTGCTCCTGTAAATGTTTGTAGACTTGTTGCGTTTTTAATTAGGCAGCGGTATAGAGAAATGTCAAGTTTTAAGAGAGGTCACCCCTTCGGGTGTTGTGATTTCTCTTCCACTTCATGACCACGTCACTGCTTAAATAACCATATGGTTATAGTTGCAGGGGCATGGAGTGGTGTTATGTTATATGTGTATATGATTTGCGAAGTTAATTGAGATCATCATTTTTACAGGCTTTTATTTAATTTGATTTGTTTCGTCACAGTAGCATATTCCCGATGACAATATAATATTTCAGCATTTTCATAACTTAATTGTCAAATAATCGCTAAACTTTGTTTTGTGTAATTGTACGTTGCCGAGAATAATATCATTTTTAATATTTTCAGAACTGAATTGTCAGTTTAGAGCAGGCCATCAGGTAGTGGATTTCAGAAAAATTGTTTAAAAAATTTAAAATTATATTAAAGAATAAAGAGTAGAAAATAATAATAATAAACTATAAGGAAATTAAGCCACAATGAATATCAAAAATATCTTAAGTATTCGTTAGAAAATAAATATATTATGAATGTTATTAAAATTCAAGTTAGAACATTTTTATCAGCACCTCAAGTTTTTTCCGAATTCAGTTTCTCCTCCCAGATTTTTTACACGCTGAAAAAACACTTGCTTTTTTAAAATTCTATTTATTTTCATTACTTTCTTACTTTACTTTATTTTTTAATTATTAATAGCTTGTATTCAGTTCATTGTTTTTCGGAGATTTCTCTAATTCTCGAAGAGTGTTCATTTGAAAGCACATTCTTGAATATCGCGAAACCTGCAAATTCTCCCTAATTCTCGAAATTCATTATTGCAGCGCCCTCGTATACATGGTTATTCGAGCATTTCTTTTCATAATCGTACAACTGCATTTGAAGCACCTTTTAAATGCCCTATAATTACAAAGGCGAAATTTCTGCCATCTTCATTTAAGAAACAACTGCAAAACTATTTATTCTAAATGTCATGAATATTAACATTTAGATTTAAAATATTAAAATAATTTGGACAAAAAAGGAGGAAATTGATAAATACGTAATCTATTAATGTATATGGGTTAGTGTTGGCTTCAATTACCTAACCTACATATTTGCCTGCCTGGTTTAAAATATGCTAGAGCTAAGAAAACAAGGTTTAAGTTAAAGAAAATTTAATTACAACATATTTACAAGACTTTGTACAATTTCAAGATTAGTGAATCACGCTTATAGATTAAGTCAGCATCGCTCCGGTGGCGGCAGTGTTTTTTCTTCTGCTTCGCTGGTTTATAAATAGACTGAAGGAGTTGTTGATTTGCATACTTTCCGAGAGAAAAATAACCACAAAGCGGCACTGTCAATTGGATTTGAACCTCGTGGCAAATGTCAGTTTTTAGTTTCACTTTGTAGTACCGCTACATGTATTTATATAATTTGGGATATTTTATTTTAGAAGCTATTTAAACTACTATTAATAAAACTGCATGTAGCGCTAAACGATGTAGAAATCACATATTAGTTTTTCTATACGGATTGGTGGGTGTCGATATTATTACTTGTCATGTACCTTGCCTTACAAGTAGCAATTAGCTTAATTGTAAATGTATTTGGACAAAATCGCAAACATTGCATATAAAAAGTGATTGAAAACAACCTGAAATTTTATACAGAAAAAGAGAAAAATTGCAAGAGAATTATGAACGATTAATAAATATCAATAAATGCTTTTAGAATGAATGGTATAGCAAAATCTATAGCATACATGTAAACAAGTAGAAAATAAATACCAGAAATCACTAGAAGATTCTAAATTCGTTATTATATTTTGAAAAAAATTATCCATTTATTCGTATCATTCTTTTCATTGTAGCTTTATGTTTTTACAACTCATCATCTGCCGGGATTAGGGTTTTCAGTTTTTCGTCAAGTTGGTAATAGTGATAACCATCAGGAACGACAAGTAGCGTTGATCCATTGATTTTGTCTTCTAGTAACTTCAAAACTCCTTTTGCTGTATATTCAACGCTGGAAAAGATATAACAAATAAAAATAGAAGCACAAATAGGTGGCTTGAAATAATTTTGCGGTAAAAAAATTATACGCTTATTCGTATATTTTCACAGAATATTAGTTCCTCTAAAGTACCACACAAATTGAAAATATTCCATTGGAATTCTATTTTCAAGATATAAATAAATTTATGAAATCCGATGGAATAGTACAGTGAAATTTTTGAAGTTGAGATCATTTTAAATAAATATTCATTCATTGAAGCAAGCGTTTGCATATACACAATAAAAATGAAAAAAATTAATATTATTCTGTTTCATTTTCATTTATTATTAACAAGGCTGTTATTTTTCGATAGCAGGTAAAAGTATTATTCGTAGGATCTGAGATATGTATTGATAATGAATCAAAGCTGATACATTATATACAACACAAAAACCTTCAGGATAGTGTGTGGTTACGTTGGTCTTCACAATTCCCAAACACCACTTAAGATATAGGAACATAAAATAAATAAAAGTTATATGCAATACTCAATACTTTTTTGCTATTTGGGTTAATCACTGCTCTAAATAAGAAATCGTACACACTTAGTATGCCTGGTTTTTTTCCCTTCATTTTAATAAGTTTTTAGACAAGTATAGATTTATCAGGCATTTTTGGGCATTAACCATCATTTTCTAGATATTTGAGGGAATTGGAGCTATGGTTTTTTTCGTTTGATAAAATAAAAATATTTTCATAATCAGTAAAGTAAATTATTATAAAAATCGCACTTCGAAATCAGAAAAGGTAAAGAAACATAAAAAATACAGTTTAATATAATTTTTATTTTATCCTCAATGGTAATATTGGATCATATCCTATGTGTATTAAAAATTCAGGAGGAAGAGGAAATATTCTTTTCAAATTATTCATAATAATTTCTTTATTCTTTATTTAGTATGAACTAACTTTTAATAACAAGTTAAAGACGAAATAATATGAAACATTTTTTTTTTCAAAATCGGGTATATTTCAAACCAGGACGAAATGCCAAAAAATTTAACTGTCCCGGGAGGTCTGCTTTTTTATTTACCTACTGCGTACTCAGAATTCCCGTTTTCTATTAATTACTTTCTCGCAAAAAAATTGAAAGCTTCCTTTCCCTTTGGATAAAAATATTCTTTAAAAGTTCAAACCTTCTAGTGACACGTTCAAGAAATGCTTTTGTTTTGAGTATTTTCCGATTATTCTTCTTTGTAATAATAAACACACGTGAATTCATGTAAATAGTGATTGTAAAATGGTAACTTATAGAATGTCACAACGTAGTTAAATCCATCGTAACCACAAAAGAACTCCCCCACCATACCTAGGCATCCGGGGTCACTAAATGAGAGTTGTCACAGCATCAACATGGGAACAGAGGATGGATTCCTAATGGCCAACACAGGCCTCGTCTCAACACCTCCCGCAGGAGGTACGTCCCGTCATCGGAGTGGAGGCAACTCAACTCCACATCATTACTCTACCCACCAGGGAGGCGAAATCCTGCTTACTTATCTAGCGGCTTCTCATCCACGAACTCTGGTGTCTCTCGGTGGGATAGTTAAATGCTGTATGGAAAACCGTAATTATAATTGATCGTGATTATGGTTGATTGATTTGAGATGAGAAAAATAAAATTTACTGATTAATTTTCACCTATTTTATAACAGCAATTTTTCAATACTTGCTATTCACAAATAAAAAAATATGTCTCGAACAATTTTATGAATTTTCTAGATCGTCAGTAAACTATTTTAATGAGAATGCGCTTTCCGTCCATTCCTCTTAGTGAGTTAGTAGTTGGTTTTGTGATATATGTTGTTATTCACGTTTCAAAGAAAAATTTATAAAGCTTCCTCTTAACAAAGATTGCGTTAAACTTTCCTAAATTTTTGCTGCCTGCTGCGTAATGATGAATTTTCTCTCATTATTATGTCTTATTACAGATCGAAGAATTATTTGTACTTTATTAGTTTTGATATTCTTTAAATCATATTTTATTCATTGTCTTTCAAATTAAAATTAATCTTTTCTTATATGTACTTTTATACCTTCTGGATGAAATGGCAACTTAGAATAGAGGAAGGGCTTCAAGAGCAAAATGCTTGCATTTTTGGGAAGATCACGCACACGGTCCTCACAAAATGATGACAATGTTTCGAGGAAAAACTATTTTTCAAAATTGTTAAATTCATCGCGGTTTCGTAGAACTGAAAAGGTTTTATGACGCTTTAAAATTGTTTAAAGACCAGCGTTATTCGGAAGCATTGAAATTAGCTTTTTTTTTGTAACAGAAGTATGTTAATATTTTAAAAGCTAATTAAACCTGCTGAAATTCCTATATTTGAATCAATTTTTATTAAAATTGTTGTCAGCAAGTTGTCGTTGAAAAATTAATGAGTTATTTAATTTCACCATTTGATTCTTACATAGGAAGCTTTTTCGGTTTATTTAATGTATTGCCATTGCAAGCGTGTCATGGTTTGAGCATTCCCTTTTCAAACTTTCGGATTTCTACATAAAACATTTATAAAATCAAAATGCAGTAAAACTTCGATTAACCGTCACCGTCCGAACCAGTGCTGTGACGGATAACCGAGTAACGGATAACGCAAATCTCTTAATACATATGTACAGTAACGTGGCTTGAGACGAAAATAAAAACATCCTTTAAATGTGAATAATACATAATAATTGCATTTACATAATACATGCATAATAATTGCATTTACATAATGCATACATAATAATTCCATTTGCATAATACATGCGTAATAATTGCATTTACATAATACATACGTAATAATTCCATTTACATAATACATACGTAATAATTGCATTTACATAATGCATACGTAATAATTGCATTTACATAATGCATACGTAATACTTGCATTTACATAATACATACGTAATAATTGCATTTACATAATACATACATAATAATTGCATTTACATAATACATACATAATAATTTACATGCATACATATAATTGTATTTAGTTTTACAAAACAATGAATATAAACTTCTGTATTAATGTACAGAAATGACGGATCAGATTTTTTAGACGATGAACGGACAGCAAAAATTGACGGTTTAACGATTGACGGTGAATCGAAATTTTTGTGTACGATAAAAATACTAAGATGTTATGATTCGTTCAATTCTGTTTAAATTTATAATGCACACATACCTCATTTTATCAGTGCGACCGGAGGAGTCCAATTCGGGTACAAGAGTTTTGTTTATTGATTTCATCATATCTGTATCAACATAATAGGGACATAAAGCAGCAAATAAGATTCCATCTTTATCATAGTGGTAAGGCAGCTACAAACGAAAATTATAAATTTTCATAATTATTAAAAAGGCTTTAAAATCAACAGAAAGACAATGTTTCACTTGTGAAATTTAATACCAATCCTTAAATTTCAAAATCATTCATAGACTCCTAAATATTTTGCAGTGGACAAGTTAAGTGTTCATAAGATAAAAGATTTATAAAATCTCTCAAAACAAATACAACTCTTTATAGATTAGAGTTTTGTTACATAATACGTGTTAGAAAGCTGTCATCATCAAAATTTCAAAGTAGATCTCGTACATTTATTAGAATAGCTTAATATTGTTTCAACTAAAATACTTTTTGAAATTTGCTTTTAAAATTGCTTTCTAAGCTTCATCATTTTTTTTATTTGTTTTGGGGAAAGATACCGCTGAATTAGTTATGCAATCACATAAAAAATGTCTAAACATTAACCATTTTACTCATAACTATCGATACCATATCGTTTCAAATTCAAATTAGGTTATTCCGGTTTCAACTGGGAAAAAACTGAGGAATTCTTTTCTTATCTGTTGTTACGAATAACATTTGGTCTCCATCAGATTGAAAAAGGAATTGTGTCACCTAAGCCTTTGAAATCATAATCATCCTAAGACCAATCATTATCATCTTTCATTTGTTTCATTGTTTTATCTCTCAGCAATTCTGCTCGTCAAACTTTCTTGCAACACGTTATCATATGCTGATAAAGACTCACCGATTTTGCAATGCTCGTACAGAAACTCGAGGAATTCCGGTTTCTATTTTATTGTAGACAGTTGCAGAATTCGTTCTTTCGAGCTGAAAATACTACGTTTTGACTATCACTGAAATCGTACTTTCAAATTCAAACAAAAGATTTTTGCTTAGCTATTTTTCTTCTCTTTTCAGTTGTTTCTGAACAACAATAATTAAGAAAGACCGAAATTAATATAGATTATTGATGTAATCTATACTTTTCGAATAGTTAAATCTGGAAAATAGTTAACTTTTTTTTTTGCTTTAGACTCAGGCGTTATAACATTTCAATACATAATTTGATTTCTTGACGGATGCGTTTAATGACAGAAACTAATAAAAATGATTGATGCGATATTCAGATACTGTACATGACTCTATTTAACTTTGTTCCTCTTTCCTTGAGCAATAACTTTAAAATGCTGGCATTTTATTTTCAGCCAGTGCTATTTTTAAACTAATTTCGATTTTCAGGGAACACTTACCCCAAAACTGCGAGTCAAACCCACTACGCCATGTTTAGAGGCTGCGTACGCAGGTATTAGAGGAACGGGTACAACACCTATAAAGTACAAATACATGCATATTTTTTCAGTATTTTTATTGTGGTAAAATAATCAATCGACTAGAGATAAATAAATTTTTGCAGTAATTTCTTTATATAAAGCGTGAAAAATTGTAGCAAAATTTCTGCACAAAACATCATAGTAAAATCACAAAGTAGAAATTAGAATCTAGAAATCGGATTAAAATTTCAAAAATGAAGCAATGCAATTGTTAGGATCTCGCTAATAAAATAAGGTACTCGAAATATACGTTGTTGTTAACTTAAAGCCAGAGAACATAATTGGCTATATAACATCATTATTAATTTTTCAACTAAACCTTTCAAACTGGTTACACTTCTTTTAAAGTTATTTAATTATAAAGCTATAGTATTTTCTAAATAATATAAGATTTGCGAGAAAACTAGATAATGCTTTGGAAACCTAACTAGGCTTCTGTGAGTGAATAACGATTTAAATGGACATAGGATACAAGGTATTTCAATAAATTGTGCATAAATTGTAAGAAGATTAGGTATCTCAGAAATGAATTGCAATCATACATCAAACCAGGGTGAAAACATAATCGTTGTGTTGAAATATGCAGATAAAAAAATATAGAACAATAGCACCTAAGTGGACAATATTAGGTTTGTTAAAAACATTAGGTACATTTGCGATATGCCCAAAGATCACAAGAAGTGTTCCAAGTTACATCCATGTGACATCTGCCTGATGTCATCGACGTTATCGCCATGTCTAAAATGGCCAGGAGACCATCGTTTTCCAACCGTACTTCAGACAGCTACTGCTATTTCTGTTTCCATCCTACCGTTTTTCCAATACTTCCCATGAGGATGTATCTATGCCATAGTATATTGGCAACAAAATATCAATAACAGATATGTATTCGTATAGGATACGTAGACATTCTCCAATGTTCAATCATATGCATTATATTTATATTGGAGCAACCTCCTAACTCGTTTATGCCGTCTTACTCTTAACGATCTACCCTTACATAAGTTTGTAAATATCGTACTGAAACACTTTGAATATAAAAATTTCTGTTTTCAGAGTTTAATTTAAAATCTGTGTTTTTAGTTAAAGTCTTGAAGCAATTTTCAGTTTTTCATTTCTTGGGTTGCTAAACGATTTTAACAAAAAAAGCTGAATGCCAAAGCAACATTTAACTTTAAAGTTGAAAAACTGAAGTGCATATTTTCTGCTATTTTTCTTAAACTGTAAGCAGTAAAATACTTGTAAGATGTTGAGTTACCTGCAACAGAAGCAGTGTTGATAACCACACCTCCATTTCCACCGTTACTTTTCCCCATATATTTCAGGGCTGCGTGGCATCCAAAGAGAGGCCCCACCTGAAGTTTAAAAAGAGATGTCAATCAGTAAATTCTTTGAACTATATTATTCTATAAACTCTGACTTTTTTACATAAATTATTCAAACTCACCAAATTGACTTCGACGGTTTTACGAGGATCCGGTTCCAATAAGATTCCGGCATTGTTTACCAGAACATCAACTCTCTTAAAGTGTTTCAGAGTCTGTTCGAAAAGCTCTACGAGAAAAAAATTTTTTCAATATTTTATTCTAAAAGAAATGATCAGAAACGAATTACGAACAACTTGTACAGAGAGCCCAAAACATTTCTAAAAGAAATGTCCATTTAAGGGAATATACTGTTACCTTCTTAAAAATCTCAGTTTGTTCTATTAAATTGATCAAATATCATATCCTGCTTCATTATGCAGGGTGATTAAAAAAACATGACCAAACTTTAATGGAGGTCATGCATACGATAAGCATTCAAAATCACACAGTCATAAGCACCATCTGGACGCAACAGATGGCATTTAAATGAAATAAATACAATCGCTGCCAAATGCCGATATCTTTCTGAATCTTAATGGTATTTAACTGAACTTTTTATATAAGTTGCCCTATATATCTGTCTTTGAAGTTATGAAAGAAAAATTGCGCTATATTTCGCACATGCGTACGTACTAAACAATTATTTACTACAAATGCTAAAATTTTCTCTAATATTCAAGGTATTTACATCAAATTTTAATACAATATCTCTCTAACATATTTTCACGCATTCTCTAAGTTTCATACAATTTGGTTGAAAATTCTGCAAGTAATAAGCAAACACTATGGGGGGAAATTTGGGATTTATTAATGAAACCTTTATATTTTCCCGAATATTCTTGCTGTTTTTTACGAAAATGCATGTAAATATTGCGCATACCACACAAAAGAATTAATAAAAGTCGCAAACCATTAGCAGTTTTCTATGAAGCGGGGTGAGCCAAAATCCCTTTTCGACTTCATCAGTTTCTGGCCTTCTTGACTGAATCTTTAATGTAAATTGTGAGTTAAAACCTATTCTTTATATGGTCGAAGCTCGAGGAGATATTCGAAAAAAATATGCAAATTTCAAGAAGTGTCCGCAATTTTGGCTAGAGCCATCTGTTGCCTTCAAATGGTGTTTGAGCACCATGTTCCTATGTGATTTTGGATACTTATCGTATGCCTGACCTACCCTTAAATTTTGGCCACGTTTTTCTTAATCACCCTGTATAATTTATCTTGGTCTCCCCACGGGGGATGGATGCGAGAACACGGATGAATTGCCGCCGGATAAGTAAGCGGAAACTCGCTTCTCCTGGGAGTATAGTAATGGTGGTGCTCTGGGTCCCTCCACCAGTGATAGTACGAAACTCCTTCTAGAATGGTCGGGCCGTGGCGCAGTGATGGGCTACTAGGACTCCGGTCTCAGTACTCGAGCTATTGCAGCGGCTGTCATTCAGATGACCCGGATGCTTCGGCGGGGCGGGGGTATATCCAGTTTTTCTGGTATAATTATCTTGGTTCACTTATTTGCTTTAACGTTGCTACTTATGATTGTTTTTGTCCTTTAAACAAGAATCACTCATCTTTTCTGCAACTAAAACTTTCTTTAACATTGTCGGCTAAAATATCTTGGGTAATTTGTCTATTTAATTCTAGTATTGTTAAATAATTGCTACAAAAGGCAAAAAAAAGCTGTCGACTATACCTTTCACCCCAGTTTGTCTTTATTCAACGAATAAGAATTGATTGTAATTTATGTAAATCATTCCCTTTAGAAAAAATTTTCCAAAGAATTTGTATTAAATGTATACATTATAATGCGTATAAGATTTAATGACAGACATCTGACTAGAGTCTTGTTAAATATGGTATATAAATAAAACCCAATTAAACTGCAAATTATTGAGCGCAAACGAAACCACAATCCGAATCGTCTGAATGAAAAAGTCGCAAAATGAACATAAATTTTTTCCAATATAAGTGAGGAGAGTTTTGATGCTAAGCAAATTTTCAGCTATTTTATGCATAATAAATGTAGCTGAACAGACTATCGGAAGGCATATTGTATGATTTTTTAAACGAATGCTTAATAATTTCGTACGCTTTCAACAGATGACAGCGCAAGACTATATTCTTCTTGATTATTTGTAATTCTAAAAATATTCTTTTTTGTTGTTGCTGTTATTGTTACTTTTGAATGTTTCATTATTATTTATTTTTTTTTCTTAAGTTAAACTTTTTGTAATCTTAATTCTTATCTCTATTTTTCTGTTAAATTTAATTATAATCTGCTTTAAGTGCTGAAGATGAATGTTTAATATTCTAGTTTGTTTTCTAGTTCTGAAGTTGGCAACATTCCTTCAAACTTCTTTCTTTTTAGAGTTCCTTATGATTTATGCATTCTAACGGTGTAATATCTTGAGCGTGTTTAGTTCTTAGATATTCTTCTTGATAAATATACGAGGCGTGTCCGGAAAGTAAGTACCGTTTCGTACTACCGCCACCGCAGCGCTAGTGTCGCAGTTCCGTGCATGTGCACACGTGTCTCTGGTTCATTGTCTGTCCACTGACGCCATTACAGCAGCATTGTGTTGTGTTTACAGGTGTTAGTGAACGTTCAAAATGTTTAAGACGATTGTCGATCCTGCCGACTGTGAAGTGAGTTCTGAATACAGTTTTTGAACGCAAAGAATGTTAAGCCAGCTGAAATTCATCGACTATTGTTTGGATTCTGGAGTGACATGACAAACCCTAGTTTCATCACCGGTCACAATTTTGTTTAGGAATTCATTGCCCTCTTCACTGTATCGGGTAAGAAATGTCAAAGCCCTGCCAAGTCCCTTCATTTTGTGGGCATCTGTAAGCATTTTCGGAACCCAACGGGAACACAATTTGCGATAATTTAAGCGATTTGTGACAATCTCATGCAAAACAGTTTTTGAAATTTGTGGAAACTCATCACAAAGCATTTTTATTGTGAACCGGCTGTTTTCACGAATTTTCTCATTCACTTTTGAAACCAAATCATCACTGACAACAGAAGGTCGCCCACTCCGTGCTTCGTCATGAACATTGGTGCGTCCATCATTGAATTGTCGAACCCACTTTTTAACCATTCCATCAGTCATTACATTTTCACCATAAATCTCTACATGTTGACGATGAATTTCAGCTGGCTTAACATTCTTTCCGTTCAAAAACCGTATTACAGAACGCACTTCACAGTCGGCGGGATCGGCAATCGTCTTACACATCTTGAACGCTCACTAACACCTGTGAAGACAACACAATCCTGCTGTAATGGCGTCAGTGGACAGACAATGAACCAGAGACACGTGTGCATATGCACGGAACTGCGACACTAGCGCCGCGGTGGCGGTAGAACGAAACGGTACTTACATTCTGGACACGCCTCGTAATTGTTCATGTTTCATTGAAAACAAAACTCTAAATCTAAAAGGAAATTATTCTACTAATGCTTCAATTCCAATGTATATTATTTTTTAAGAAGACGGAATCTTGGTTTCTTTTCAGCATTCTGTGACGCAAGTCTTTTGAATTAAATATTCATACAAAAGGATTCAAAGAATTCATTTGACTCCCAGGAAGGTAAGTGCCTCATTCATTATTTTCTAAGCAGATCATAAACTGAATTTAAGATAAATAATAATGAAATACAGTCACCTTTCTTTTCCGATTAACTCACATATATCAAACAAAACTTCCTCTAAGAGTGTATTGTAGAAAATAATAATCACATTCTGCATGTCGAAGCATATATGGAAAAAAAATGTTATTTCCTTTAATTCTGAATTAATTTTAATGGTTCCAAAACGTTCTCCGAAAATTTCCTGTAGAGTGTAGAAAAACAAGTACAATGGTTCTCTAGCATTTATTTTGAATATACAAACGCAAAACGGATTTCTGTTTTAAATAAAATTTATGATGATCGTCATATTATTGTTACTCTGTACAGCTGTTTCAGTTTTAATTTTTCTTCTAAATAATCTTAATGCATTTTCTTTAGTAATTAAAAGTCATTCAACGATTTATATAAATTTTCAGTAGCACAAGTGTAATACAAGTCGATACTATTTTTCTTCTCCTCCGCCATGGCTTAAAAAGTGAAATTCAACTACTAATATTTTTTCAATCGCGGCATCATTAAAGGCTGGTGCCGTCGCCATCTATCCCTCCTTTGCAAGGGCCTTACACCCTTTCGGGTAGGCCGGGTCGGTGTGGGTTTCTTTCCTTTCCTCCCCGTTCCCCTCGCTACGCCGCAGCAAGTTTTTTATTAAAACGAAAATTTAACAGAAAGACCTTAAATTTTTTGAAAATTTTTGGAGGTTTTTTTTAAATATTAAGAAAAAGATATATGATTAGAAGCTAACTTACTTGCGTAGTCGGATTCCTTTGTTACGTCACAGCGTACAGCTATGACGTTTTCTTCGCCATAAGTTTTTTGCTTCTCTTTCGCAAATTCTTCGGCTTTTGATTCTTGAATGTCAGCTACACATATCTGAAAATTCATATCAGATTGAAAACCTTTTACAAACAGAAGTTTTACTGTGTCTAATTGTTTGAGAGTATTATGGTTAATGTGATTCTTTTCAACTGAACGACAATAATGTTTCAAATTCAAACCTGCTGTTTAGTGCTAGTATTTTTTGATAAAGTTATCAAACAGTCGTTAAAACTGACGAAAGTTATTTTAATGCGATCAGTTATCGATGACCATATCACAAATGGTAGCAATTCATAGCTGAAGATTTTAATTAGGAACGCTTAGGCGGGGTAATTGGAGACAAGTAGTAATTGGGAACGGTGACTACAGTGCGTACTGGTGAGGCCTTAGTGAACTGGGAAGCATATGCTTTAATTAAGACATCTCTAGGAGAAGAAGAAAAACTCTTTTCCGCACTTTGCGGTGTTATCTGGTAGGGTTTGTTAACTTGAGTTGCAACTGTGTTCAGAAAAGTGAAATTAAAGAAAGTTTAAATCTGGCTGTATGCAAAGTTAAAATCTGGATGTAAAAATCTGGTGTGCTATGACGTTTTCTTCGCCATAAGTTTTTTGCTTCTCTTTCGCAAATTCTTCGGCTTTTGATTCTTGAATGTCAGCTACACATATCTGAAAATTCATATCAGATTAAAAACCTTTTACAAACAGAAGTTTTACTGTGTCTAATTGTCTGAGAGTATTATGGTTAATGTGATTCTTTTCAACTGAACGACAATAATGTTTCAAATTCAAACCTGCTGTTTAGTGCTAGTATTTTTTGATAAAGTTATCAAACAGTCGTTAAAACTGACGAAAGTTATTTTAATGCGATCAGTTATCGATGACCATATCACAAATGGTAGCAATTCATAGCTGAATATTTTAATTAGGAACGCTTAGGCGGGGTAATTGGAGACAAGTAGTAATTGGGAACGGTGACTACAGTGCGCACTGGTGAGGCCTTAGTGAACTGGGAAGCATATGCTTTGATTAAGACATCTCTAGGAGAAGAAGAAAAACACTTTTCCGCACTTTGCAGTGTTATCTGGTAGGGTTTGTTAACTTGAGTTGCAACTGTATTCAGAAAAGTAAAATTAAAGAAATTTTTAATCTGGCTGTATGCAAAGTTAAAATCTGGCTGTAAAAATCTGGTATGCAAGGTAGTTTAGTTATATTAATGTCCCGTTTTGAAGCAACATGAGGGCTATTTTGAGACGGACCTCGTAATTTTGAACCACTGTCGGATGACGAGGACGACACCTGAGTTGGCACCTCCTCTCCAAACTTCCACGCCACACCAACGGGAGGACGCTTGGCCACCGCGTATCATTTAGCGCGCAGCGGGCCCTATATACACCGATCATCAGTGGAATCGGGTTCCGAACGTGGAGCCCTCCGGCGCCAAAGCCGAGACCTTACCACTAGGCCACCGCGGCCCTCTGTGAGCAAGGTAAGTTGCTAGGTTATAAATTTTTTGTGGATCTGTAGGATATAACTGTTACGAAAAAATTTCAATATTCATGTTTGGATTTTTCTCATGAGAAATAGGATAAGCTTCTCAATTACTCCTGAAAATTTTCATCGTGGGGTAAATGGGAACAGACTTTTAGTGTCACAAAAAATTAAATTTTTTATGATTATGGAATGATCTATTATATGATAGGAAGTAATTTTAAATTAGAAACGAGGTAGCGTTCCGTCCCGACAATAATGTCTATTCTCTTATGTCAAATTAATAATTGATATTTAAAAAAAGGATAACTAACGAAGTTAATCTGGTATAATTAACAAAGTCCATGAGTCAAGAACTTAAAAAGGAAGCCAAAAGCACACAGTGCTCCTCAGGCGGTCACCCTCCCAAATACTGACCTAACCCTATTCTACTTAATTAGGGTGATCGGACAGGAACGGGACGTTGGCGCACTGTACCTGCAAATAACATTTTATTTGTAGGTGCAGTACCTGCAAATAATCACTTCCTTAAAAAAATCTACCATGACATCTACATACATATTGCTTTTCACGTTTGTAAGTTGCTTTCTAATAAGGATTTGAAGCCGTTTGGCAGCAAGTATAGAAGAAAAGAAGGAAACTGATAACAAGGAAGAAGAAAAAATGATACTGATGGAGGAATCTGCAGATGACGATGACTCTTTTCAGTAAGAAATGAAGGAAGAAGAGGAAGTAACTTACCTTTAATCATCAATGAATGATTTTTCAACAAATTTGTATATTTTGGTCGATAAGGTTGGAGATTTTATTTACTTAACCCTCGCCGCCTTCACTTACCTACCCAAAAATATTTCTTATTTTTGGAGATACAATTATCTTCAGCTATAACATCGGTGATGCCAAAATGAATACCCTCATTATTACGCTTTCAAGTTTGATAGAGTTGATGGTTGTGAATTAGATGTGACAGGTTTGAGGAGCAGCAATTCGGATAAATCAAAATTTGTTTTGTCGGTGAATGACGAGTTTGCAATATCTGAGACTCAAATAAAAGCTATACTCCCAGATCCTTTCGTTGAAATAGATGGTAGAAAATAAGTGTTTGATTTTTAAGTAGTATATATGTCGAAAACAAATTAGTTTAAAACTGGATTGAACCTTCTACTTAAAGTGGAAGTTCCACTTTCTACTACTGCATTGTATCTACTACAGAATTACTAATTTTTATTTGTGTTTCCAAGTCTTAAATATTTCCTTCTAGTGTGTCATAACATTCAGTCATTTCTGCTTTTATAAAGGCTCATTTCTCAACTTTTCCCTACAAAATTGGAGACAGAATGTTTATAAATTGCTCGAAATTGAAGGTAGTAAATAATTATGATAGATTATATGCGATATTCCATAAAATTTTGCTGAGAAACAGCAAAAAAAAAAAATCAATACTCTGGACTAATTGGAAGCAGGCAATAAAATGCATTTTGAGGCGATATAAAGTAATTTCTAATCATTTCAAATATATCACCTTCAAATCAATTCATTACTGTGATTAGAAGCCAAAATACGGGTTCCCAATTACGTCATAGTTTCTGAGGTAAATGGGAACGCTCTTCAGTTATTAAGAACATTCCTGTAAGTGAGGATTTTAATTAATAAATAATTTTGGAAAAGAGACATTGCTTAATGAACCCTGCAGAGCATGATTATGCACTCGCAAAAATATATATATATATAGATCTCTTCTCCATCTCATACTATCTATTTAAATTGAAAAAAATGGCCATGTCGGCAAAATTCGTTCCCAATTACCCTGATATTTTATAAGTTATAAAATAATAAAATTAGTTACTTATTAATAGCAGATTAATTGCAAAGATTTGTTAGTGGATTAGCTATAATAAATGGTTATGTTTCAGATAAATTATTCAAAAATTGCATTCTTCGAATAATACAACACACTTTTGACACTGAGAATAAAGTATTTAGGATAACAAAAATGTTACAGTAAACTAGCTTGAACTATAAACTGCTTCTTAAATTAATTTTTAAAATGCTCCTCATTTTCAGGCTGTTGAAAACCTTTTTAGTGGTTTAATATCACAAACAGAAAATAAAACGAGTCAAATATGCAACATGGTTCTAATGATATTTATCTTATTATCTTTGAAATTCCATCTAAAACACTTATGCTGGAAATAAAGAATTGTACATACTCGGTATCCTTTTTTCAACAGTTCTTTACAAATAGCGGCTCCAATGCCTTGGGCACCCCCAGTAACGATAGCAACAGGAGAATCGGACATATTGCTGCGGTTTATCAAATGATTAAATCCCTTAGCATACTTCCCACAACACTTATTCCTATAAATTATCCATTTATCTCAAAATATCTGTTTCATAAGCTAAATTTTTTGTCGATATGTTATCTTTTGATTGTCATCTCTGCTGTTGTTTCAAAGATAAAAAAAACAGCCGTTAACTATTCATTCACATAAAAATATAATAAAAAAACTTCCTTCGATAAAAGAAATTAAATACGTTCAGCTGGAAATGCAGATAGACACATGACTTTGCACTAGTTTTGGTTATTGTTAAGCAACGTTGGATAATTGTTCCGAGAAATGGTTATCAGTCGTGATTAAGGAGCAATGGATTTGGGTAAGGTATGTTCTTTAAGAAGGTAGTCCGAGCATCTCGACCATTTATTTTGAGGAACCGTGTTCATGGTGAGGACTGGGACAAAATAAATAAATATATTTAAAAACAGAACATTTGATTTAAGTACACAAAATGTCGGATTCATTTCTACATATAACCACCTTATACAACATTTATTGATTAACATTTAATAATTACTTTAATATGATTTTTCCTAAGTTTTCAATAGTTGTGTAACATGTTTTCTTCTATTAATATTCTATTGAATTTTTTAATTGTTACAACTACTTTCTTTATTAACTATATTTAATGTTTCATTATTATTCACGAAATTTCACTCATCTAGCTTGAGAGAATTGAAGATCATCATTTTGTTATTCTATAGATTAAATTTCTTTATATTAGGCTTCAGCAGATATTCTCTTTTAATGATTTTTTTTACCATATCTGAAATAAAAAGCATGTTTCTGATTATAATGATTAATGAAGGGGTAAATACCCGATTACCTTATGAATGTGGTTCACATGATAATTTGGATATTGAAGTCTTCATATAGCATTTCAAAATCTCACTATATAATTTTTTCTTTATACAATTTAATTTTTACTTGACTTCCTTCATGCACATAAATTTTGTATTTGTAAAGGTGGAATTACATTATTGATTCTTTAATCTCTTTCTGATATACTAGAATTCTGGAATTTTGTATAGTTGTGTTTCTCAGATTAATATAATTTTAATATATTCGGTTAATCGATTAATTTCTATTAAATTTTGATTCCATACGAGAGGCGCCATCTGGTATTGAATTGGTCGAACAATTTATTACAAGATTCCATAATATTTATTTATATGGATTTTGAAATATATTGAAGACTAAAAATAAAAAGTATTAAAAGTGAAAACTTTCAAACCCACGTTTTTATTAGTGTAATAAAAAGTACAAGTAGTATTTATTATCGTGCTAATAACTGAACCACTTCGTTCGATGCTAATTTCGTACAAAATTTGTATAAAACATTGTAATAAAAAAATTAGTATGTCGTAAAACAAAGAAAACTCATTAGTGAAACAAACTTTCTTTTAAAGCAATTACAAGAGAATTCGAACTTTTCTGGGAAAGGGATTTGAAATATACATCGAAAAGATTAAAGCTTCTAAATTTTTGGGTTTGCTGAATTGAGCAGACAAAGGCGTCATTATAGATACCTCAAAAACCCTTAATCAAAAGCATTTAATTTTCGACCATATATGCAATTTTTACACGATTTAAGCTTAATCATAATAAATAAACATCCTCTAAGTGTCATAGAACATACTCTTCCTGTAATCCCTGAAAGCATTATTTGAGGTTTTTACAGAAAACATTAAATTATTAAAATTCGAACATTTAATCCAATCCACTTAAAATAATATTATAAGCGAGGTTGATAGGCGGTTTGTTGATCTGGATGAGAGCTCATACCGGTAACCCGGGCAATGAAAAGGCCGACCGCCACGCCAAATTAGCTACAACAGCGGAGCAGCAATTAGATCTAGCCCCCTATTCCTACATAAAATCCGAAATAAACCAATATATTTTTAGCGAGTGGGATAAATACTGGAATACTTACAACTCAATCTCAGTAACAAGAGTCCGGACATATATGGACAATGTGGACAAAAAAAAATTTGATAATAAATAGAATTGTAATCTATTTTTTTAAGTGGACACGGTCCATTCCCTTTCTAACTTCATAAATTTCATTTGCTAAACACTCCTAACTGTATTTGTAGCCTAGTGGGTGAGTCATATCATTACAGTTTTCATTGCAAGCTCACTGGGGAATACCCCCTCAAAATACCAGCAGAAACAAATAAAATTGCCTGGTTTATGAACCTATTACACGATAAAATAGCCATTAAGAAAATGACAGAGGCCTTCGCTATTAATGAAAATATATGTAAAACCCTCAAGGGAGAGGAGTGAAGTCTTGATTGATTTTTTACTGTGGTTCTTTTATAATAGCATTTTTAAATTCCTTGGTTGTGTTTTTAAAAAATTTTAACAGGGTAAATTGAGCTTTACTTAAATTGAATTTTTGATTAAATTTTTCATATTTTTATTTCGCCGATAGGTTTCTGAGCAGTGTCGGTCGGAGTGGCGATTGTTCTTCTCTTCCATTTTGCTGATACCTTGCTTTGACGCATTTTACACATTTAAATCTTTTTATACAATTTTATTCTTCTTCGCTCTTTCACATGTTTTTAATTTGGTCGATTCCTAGTCTACTTTATCTTAATAGCTTTTTGGGCCAGTTGGGGTTTTAAGAATATCATTTAGACGTTTTTAGCGTTGATGACTTAGACTCTGGGGTTCTCAGCTTGATATTTAAGCTATTTTATTAAAACTATTTTACATATTTTAATCTACTATTTTACAAGGATTGCTGTTGTCTGTTTTTTTATTATTATTACTGGACAATCCTCGTGAGAAGTTGAACCTTGTGCTTTTAATTTGTCAATTTTATTATTGGAATGTTCATTTTTACAAGTGATTTTAATATTTTAAGAATTTTACTAGTTGACTACCAGATATGATAGGTGCTATGAGGTACTGGTCTCTCTGTTCTGAGTGCGAGGGTCTTGTGTTGTGCGTGTGTTTTCTATTGTGTGATTACCTTTTGATGTTTTGGCGTCCTTGATGTTTTGTTTGTTTTAATATTCTTATGTTTTAATATTTTAGGGTATTTTTTTAGTGATATTAGTATCATTTATTGTGATTTTTTTATTCCTTCGGCGGCCTATTTTCAGTCTTACACCCTTTAGGTAGGCCCGGCCGCTGTGAGTCTTAAATAAATAAACAAAAAGCGAGGTTGATATTCATCCCACAAAGAATACTGAAGTTCATATTAAACGAAATTTTCGAGAATCGCTTCGTACAAACCTGAATTTAAAATATGACACAATTGTGAAAGGTGTTGCTACGTTTAATAGGATAAATAACTATTGATAAAGATGATAATTTTAAAGTAATCGTAAATGAATATTTTGAAATAATTGAAATCTTCCAAGGAGCTCATGATATATTTCTAAATATTGGAATCCGTGAAGCTGAAATCGAATTGCTTATCCCTTTCAATTCATGACATTAACACAGTTACAAAATTCGCATGCAGTTATCGAAGTTCCTCAGCACGTCGAGCTACACTATATGATCAAAAATTTCCTGACACTTTGGATTTACACGTTTTTCCGAATTTCTCCAGAACGGTTGCCGGAACAGCATTTGAAGTTGAACCATATGATGAATATGCCTGAACTCGCATTCGGTCACGAGGGGATTTAAGTGGCCGACCAGAAAATTACGGAGACGAAAAGGGATTTCGGCACACTCGATTTTACAGTAAACTAATAATGATTTGCAAATTCCAACAGTGGCTATTCTTAATATGTACATTGCTTATCTGCATTTTCGCAAAAATAGCACTTATATTCTGGAAGATATAAAGGTTTTCTTACAAAGTCCCAAATTTTCCCGCATGTTTCTTACATCCCGAGTTTTCAACCAAATTAAACGAAACTAACAGATTACTCGACAATATATTAGAAAGTAAATAATGGAAATATTAAAGAAAATATGAGTATTTGTAAAAAATATTTTTTTACTGCGCGTGTGAAAGACGCAGCGTAATTTTTCTTTTATAATTGGAAAGCCAGATATATAGGGCAAATTATGTAAAAATTCCAGTTGGATACCATTAAGATTTAAAAAAATAGCGCACAAAATTCCTATTTCCCTCTAAGATAAACAAAATTGTGAGGGTTTTTCCACAAAGGGAAGTTTTTTTAACTTGAATCTTCGAATAGTAACCGTCAATTGCAATTTAAATTATGCATTTTATTTATAAGCATGCCTGGGTATTCAGCATATTCAACCTTTATTAAATTCTATAAAAGTATTAGAAAATTCAAGTTTAATAAACAATTTGTAGAAAACCCTCCATCATTTCGTTTCTTTCACAGAGAAGCCAAAATTCTGCTTATAGAAATGCTGATATCTTTCTAAATCTTGAATTTAAGTGAAATTTTTATACTGGTATTGAACTGTAATTTTATACTGGTATCGAACTGGAATTTTTATATAAGTTGCCTATATGTCTGGTTTTGAAATTATAAGAAATAATAATAAGCTACGTCTCGCACATGCGCATTAAAAAATAATTTACTATTAATACTCGTATTTCCTTTAATATCCAAAATTTAATAAATTGATTCTCTCTTCTCTCCTTTGTTGTTTATTTCAAATTTTAATAAAATGCTTCTCTAATAAATTGTCGAGTACACTGTAATTTTCGTGTAATTTGGTTGAAAACTCTGCATGTTATAAACAAAAAAACATGCGGGGAAATTTGGGATTTTATAAGAAATCCTTTATATCTCCAACATATATGTGTTATTTTTACGAAAATGCATGTAGACAATGTGCATATTAAGCATAACCATCGATGAAATTCGAAAATCATTATCAGCTTTTTGTGAAATGGTGAGTCGAAATCCCTTTTCATCTTCATCAATTTCTGATCGGTCCCCTAAATGCCCTCGTGACAGAATCTTCACAGTAAAATGTGAGTACAAGTCCGCTTATAACATGTTCGAAGTTCAAATACAGTTCCTCTAGCCTTTATGGAGAAATTCGAAAAAAATGTGTAAATCCGAAAATGTCCAAATGCTTTAGATCATATAGTGTAGATCCTACAGCGAAACCAAAATGTCAACCAGTTCTTACATAGGAAAATAACTATTCCTACTTTAAATAACTATCTTCCTATGAATAATAAGCATCTTATGCAAACTTCATTTTAAGGGCAGCTACAATACAGTTGTAAATAAGTCTCGAAAGATATGAAATAATTTTGATGCCTATGTCACCAAAAAAGAAGCAAGTTATAAATATATTAATTTTTAATATACAGTGCACTCCCGATTATCCGGGTTAATCACCGGGAGGGATCGCACGGACAATAGGAAAACACGATAATCCGAAACTCCTTTTTATTAAAGAAAAAATCAACATCAGTACAAAAATATAAAAAATACTTACATTTTCATGCTGTTTAACATCAAACTAGGAATTTTCCTTTTAACATTTACTGCTTTAAAAAAATATTTAATGCGTCTTTGCTTCTGCTGTTCGTTCATCTCTTGTCGTATATTGACACATATTTTACGAACCGCAGTAATGTCATCGTAATCAAATCCTCTTTGTCTCATATAATCTAACAAAGTTTCCACAGATTGTAGAGAAGCAGAATGAGAAATTGTATTTCCCTCATTTAGTACATCTTCTGCATCAGTACTAGCTGATTCTCCATTATCAGGTTTTTGAAGAATTTCTAATTTTTGTTTAACATTTAAAACGTTTCGTTTCACACCACTCATTTTTACCAGTAAAAAATTTCACGCTACTAACTGACGATAAACAAGACGCAAAAGCTAAAGAACACGTTCGAAAGTGAAAGAAGACGAAGAAGTTGAAGAATGACGTGTCAGGAAGAAGCGTGTTCGTACGCGAATGAGCTAGAAGAAAGTGGATGATTCATTTCTCGGAAAATTAGGGGTTGAACCGGTAGAGATTGCGCGTGGAGGAAGAAAAAATATATATATTCTTTAGCCTCCGCCGTCACGGCTCACTAGTTTCACGGAATGAATCTCTCGATCGAACATCAACATCGATTTTATATGCATGACAAGCGTGAAAATGTTTCTCTTTAAATTTTTTTGTGAGTCCGGAATGAGCACGGATAATCCGCGCACGGATAATAGAGAGTATAATGTAATCGTATTGTTTGGAATACTTTTTGCTTTGGAAACTGCTTAAAACCGCTGTTATTAAAAATGTATGTAGTATCGATAATGTTTGCCGGGGGTTTCTGTTAACACTTAAATGCCCAGTGTTGCCTTAATACCCAATTTTGTCTTCTAAAATATTGAGAACGAGACTGAAGGAGGATACATATTGAAAATGTTATTAAATCAATTTACAGCATACAGATGGCAGCCTGAGCGCTGATGAAAAAATAAAAATAAATTGACGTTCTTCACTTGAGGCTGCATATTTTTTGCTTTGTTTGTACGCTTGATAATATCGTATTTTATTCTACAATGTTGAAAGGAATTCTTCATCCTTATTATTAATTCTTAAAATTCATCTGTGTTTAATATTATAGAATTTTATCAAGAAATATTTTTTCTCAACTAAAGCCCAGAGTGTTGTCGATTGATAACAAGCTGTCTTTTAGCCGTAAATCATACATGAAACAAAATAGGATTTTTTATCTATTTTTACCATGTTTTATTCAAGAAATGAAAGTCAAAAAAATCTTTTTTAATTAATATTTTTTTAAATTTGGCTTTTAAAGTTTAAGCGTTGCATATAAATAGCAATTCGCTTCTTGGATAAGTATTTGAGCTTATTCCCAAATTTTACATCTAAACAGTGATTAAAAAATGGTCACCATTTTATATTTGTAAAGTAAAAATGGGCCTGAAATTGGAGGGTGTATAAATATTAGAAACACTTTCAGAATAATGTAGCAGTATTTATCACACTCTTATAGACAAGTAAAGCATCTGGAAGAATTTGAATTCTTTATTGAATCTTAGAAATAAAATATTTCTTTATTTATTTCCCGCATTCTAGTTATCTTCCACAATTTCATTCATCTTACGGCATCAGAATCTTGAATTTCTCTTCAAGTTCTTCATAGCGATATTCATTAGAAATAACAAGTAGCGTTGATCCATTGATTTTGTCTTGCAATATTTTCAGAACTCCTTTTGCCGCAAATTCAGGGCTAAAAAAAGCATTGCAAATTAAATCGCTATCACAAACAAATGGCTTGATATTATTCTGGAACAAAAAATATTCACCCTTAGCCCCATATTTACACGGAAGATTTGTTCCTCGAAACTGCCGTGTAAATTGAAATCCTGCCTTTGGAAATTCACTTTCATGATAGATATGTAACAATTTTTTTGAAATTTTCATTAAACTACTCTACGCAATTTTTAAATTGTAAAACATTTCCTGAAATAAATATTGATTGATTCAAACAAGTTTTTACGCATATAATTCGAAGAAGTAAAAAATTAAAAATGCAAAATATTTTATTCTGCTTCATCTTCACATTTTAATAGCAAATATGCTTTTTATATTGTTTGATAGTATATCTATATACCTACTACTCTTATTAATTTTCTGAACAGCATGGTTTTACTCAAATTAATATTATACAGGCAGGACGTGAACTTTTTTTTTTTAAATTAGTGTTATGATTACTTATTAAAAACTTTTTTCAGGTTTTTATTGATTTCTTGTCATGTCATTTTCAGATTTGTTATTTAGACAAGAATTCATGAAACTACACTCTAAAGGCTGAAATCGAGCTGAGATAAATTGGAAAGGAAGCAAAAATAACTATCCACTTCTACAAAATTGCACTTTCTTGCACTACCATGTAAAATTGAAATCCCACAATTCAAACACTTTACAAAACGAAGTTTGATTCTACTAGCAATCACTATTGCAAACTTTATATACAGGGCTAAACTTTATAAGAAAGTTTTTTTTATAGGGCTTCCGAAATACATTGGTTTCGGCCTTAATTCCGTAAAGATGGTTTCTATATGTATATCTCAAATTATAAAATTGCGTAAAAAAGGTACAGAATTTTATGAAATCTTTAGAGAAATATTGAGCGTTGTATTTTCAGAAATAAATCTACATTTTTACGATCCCTCAGTGAATAAAATGTTCCCTATGCGCTAATAAAGCGAAGTGAAGAATTTCAGCTTCATATGTTAAACAATTCCAGAATGTTATATAATTAATCAAAAGTATTGAAGACTTGGTCGCAAATCTAAATATAAACATTTTTGGTCTAAATACAAATGATGCAAAGCAAAAATTAATGCATATGCAATTGATATATCTGTCTTTGATATTAAGCTTTATTTGAAAAGTTCTCAGAAATATACTAACAGAAAAGCACCTTAAAATTTGACAGCATTGGTTGCAAAATAAAATGTGATAATTCCTACGAACATAGACATAAAAAAATCGCAGAAATGCATACTTGTTCAAATAATATCTGCCTCTGATCGGTGTACCAAACAGCATTTGGTATAAATATTTGACAACAATAAAAATTAGCTTTATCAAGTACAAAGAAGTTTAATCAGAAGAATGCACCTTTAAATGGCATACATGGAAAAATTCTGAACAAACATTGTAAACCCTGCGTAAAGGTTTGATTTCTATTCAGTTTACATGATAGCACCTTTATGCATCATAACATGGATATTGTTTCCCTTTGTAAGTGGTGTATGACTTCTTAAATGCGAATCGTCACATGAATTCCACACTTGAAGATGTTCCATTAAGCGGTTTTAAGTTAGACTTTTCATATAGAATTCTTTTCAAAATTGAGTAGATTTAACAATTTTAATTTTCTTAAGTTTGGCCTTTCGATCCAGCGAACGAAACTTCTTTTCTAAATTTGTCTTCAAAATCTTTTGCTTTTGAAAATCTTTCGTCGAGCATGTTTTTAATTAATCTATTATGGCATTGTAATGTCTAGTTATTTTTCTATTACAATCATAATATTTGCAGGGAACGTTCTCTGGATACCTTCTCCCTCGTTCTTTGTAAATCAGAGACACAGTAAAATTGGGCAAACAGAGGGGGTATGATATTGTTTTAATATCGTTCAATAGAAGAATAGCTTGCAGACTCCATGAGTTTGATGACCACGAGTTGATAGTTTTCATTATCCAAAAGGATTTCAAACTTATCTAAATTATCGGTATAGTCACAGGCTATAGTATTTAAACTTCGCGATTTGTTTAAAATTTAAAAATTAGTTTTTTGTGAAATGCTTTTAGAACAAATGGAACAAACACTATCACGGGAGCGTTTATCCATGTAAAACTGGTATATGGTTTTATCATCAGATTTATAGACAGTGAAACATAAAATAACAATCAGAAAAAATAACAAGCAGCATTCATTTGCACATCTGACACACTGTAGATTTCCGTCTGAACCCGAAGCATACTATTAGCAGAATTGCGGCAGATATGTTACGAATACATCTTTTCTTTCTTTGCATACTTGCTTTAAGGCTATATTGCAAGACATTTTAAAATATTTTGGTAATTTTTGTGCAATAATACCATACAATGAAAAAATGTATTTTATTGTCTAATTTCAGTGAGAATGACAATGATTTACAGTTCACAGTAATTCTTTTATAAATCTCCAAATTCTGTTGTACTAAATATTACAATAAAATAACTGTAATTATTTCCTTCTCCAAATCATTGAAAAGGATAAAAAGAAACTGAAAATTGGAGTGATAAAATTGCATATTATGTTTAGCTTTTATTTAATAAATTCATAAATATGAATTAGTTGAAAAACAAGCCATTGATAATTCAACCTTTCCAAAAAAAAAAAGAAAGAAAGAAAATAAAGTATGAATAGTTTGATAAAAATCGCAATACAACAATTTAATTATTTTTCTTCAAATAAGAAATCCCACTTGAAATTCTATATATTTATAAAAACTGACTAAAAATTTTAACTTTTTGAGAAGAAAGAAAATCCATTTTATATTAAAGTCGTTAATCTGAAAATTAAAAATAATATTTATCCAACCGCGATTTTATAATGGTAAAGAAGTATAATATTCACGAAGAGATAATATACGCTCCCTCAACAAGTGGGAGTGACAGGGCGTTTCCAGTCGAATTTTGCGGTTTCTTGTATATACTATTACAACTATTTATATTAGAGATATTTTTTAAAAATTTTGGATTTCGATTTTTTTAGTACCCCAGCTTTGTTCTCATGTAAAAATTTTACTATGTTACAATCCACTTTTTTCTCAGAATCATGTCTAAAAATTTGTAAAAATAGTTTTTTGTTTATGAATTTATTTCATTTTTTTGTATAGAAAGGTTATGTTCTTTCACTTAGCGAAAAAAAATTTCTGAAACATATAATGGTTTCCGAGATGTTATCAAATTTTATATGGATTATTTATTATTACATAAGCCATTTTTCAAAAGCCTATAACTTAACAAATTATCATCAGAAATATATAAAAAATTGTTTGGGGGCTAATTTCATGACGAGGAATCCATTCAGAGAAAAATATTGGTGGGCGTAATGGAAGAATTTCGAGATGGCAGCTAATTAGCTATGTTAATTAACTCGGCAAATCAGGTTTATCGATTTGAATAAACATCTCCCCTTGAGTCATTAACGTCAACACTAGTGTTGTAAAGATGGGATAATATATAAAAGAGTTACAGAAGTGTCCCATTTTTTTGTGGACGACTGTACTTACTCTTTCAATTTTTTCATATGATTGTTTATCCAGGATTTCTTATTTCCCATCCGTTCTATATATTTGAGAGTCTGCTGTACAATACAACAATTTTGTAAAAATATTTCTCAATCGTGATACTGTTGAACCAATAATATATTTACATTTAATACACTTTAATATTGTTTAAAAAGCAGTGTTATTCGAAATAGAAGGCGTAGAAATTAACTTTTTTTGTAACAGGGATCCAGATATATTTTACAGAATTTTTAAGTCTGTTGAAATACACCTATTCGGGTCATCAATTTTCATCAAAACCGTTTTCAATAAGTAAGCATTGAAAAATTGATAATTAATTTAATTTCGCTATTCGTTTCGGGCTTAACTTCAGAATTCCTATATAAAATATATGATAAAATATCATGCAAAGATGAGATTATTAGATAAACTCTATTAAAATTTTTGATGCATACCTCATTAAATCAGTACGCTTGGAGAAATCCAAAGTGGGATCGAGACTTTGATTTGCTGCTTTCAGGCTATCTGTGTCAACAAAATAAGGGCATAAAGCAGCAAATATGATTTCATCTTTATCGTAGTGGAAAGGGAGCTGCAAATAAAAATGATAAATTATCATAATTTGTGAAACACTTAAAAATTAATAAAAAAATAATGTTTCAATTCTAAAATCCCCTATCAGTTTTTAAATTTCATATGCAGCTAAATATTTCGCATAAACAAGATTAATACAGACAGAGTAATGAAATTAAGGAAATGTTTTTGGAAATACTCTTTTATTAGGTTAATAAAAGGTGAATAATTGCTTTTTAACAAAAAGAATAGGGGTCAAAGCCAGGAGTGGCGTTAGAATTCGCCCGACAGGGGGCAGGGTCTCCTCGACGGGGGCCGCGATCTGCTCTACAAGGGGAGGGGTGTAATGATGACCATTACACCCCTCAATTTTCGTCAGATCTTTATTTACTAGTTGAATAGCCCGTTTGTTGAACGGGTACAAAAATTTGTCCACCCCCGCCCCCCCCCCGACTGGCGGCTGTCTTGGTCAAAACAATACCTGGTCAAACAAACCCAAAACAATACGTCCATACATATAACGAACAGAACAGGTACAAGGCTACTGAAAAAATACGGGTTAAATGTCTATCACAATTTGAGGTTTCAAATTACTTTGTTAAGAGAACCATGAATATCTAATTATGCAAAGAGATTCAATTGAAATTATATTCCCGTGAATAAGTAAGTCGCCGAGGCGTCTACCTATTTATTCTATAGTTTGTGCAAGTTTTTTAAGTGGAAAAATGCATTAATGTTTAGATTTTAGCTCTTAAAATGCAAAAGTGAAAGACGATTATCATACGAAAACGCTTTTAAAGTTTCCACTTAGCAATCCTTAATTATTAAAAGCATGGACTATGCCAATTTCGGAAAAAAATTTTAAGACTAAATCATAATGTGCTCTGTATTCTTTAATGGAAAAAAGTTTTTCTATCACGATGCGTAAATATTTTTCACTAACTCTTAAGAAATAGATAGTAATCTAACAAACTGCTAAATAAAAGGAGCTAAATAGATTACAAATTATAAAAAATTAATATAATTTAATAAAGACTTAATTTATTGATAATGAGAATAAATTATTTTATGGACAGAAAATGACATTAAATAAATTAAACAATTTGACAACTTGTAAAATGTAAAAAATAAACTTAATTTTTGATTCAAAAAATAAAATTATATTATGAACTAGCTGATATGCCCGGCGTTGCTCGGGATAAAAATATTTTCCAAGTCCAAGTACTTATAACACTTTCAATTTCCTAAATTTTTTTTCTCGGAAGCGTCTTTCGTTGATTTTAGTTAATCAACTGACCCTTTGGACCAGCAGTGAAACACCCTTCTTTTTTTTTTCTCTCCTTAGTTTGAACCACTTGGCAAGAATCTTGTAGTCCTTCGTTCTCCATTTCCCCCTCCCCATCATTGCTACGGCAACAGCAGAAAACTCTCTTTTTCTCTCTTCTTTAATTTTTGCCATTATCCGGACTACAATTCTCTTCTCTTTAGTGTTTTTGTCACTGACCGGAAAAAACCGCATAGCTTTTCCCCTTAGACCCTCTCCCTCCGGTAGGAAGTTGGTTCAACAATCTTGAAGGATTTTAAACACTCATTATGATCATTAAAAATTTGTAAAATTAAATGAAGCATCGCGGAAAGAGAGTAATTAACATCATTGTATGGTGGCACAAACATATTGAAAGAGGTATATGCTACGAAATAAAAACTAAATAAAATTTCTGCGTTTCTGTTAACATTCATTAAAACAATATTTTTATCATAACTTTCTCAATGGTAAAAATATCGGAATAAAGAATTTGATAAAACGATCAATGGTTTGAATTTTATTACAATAACAGAACGCATTGTTGCAAATTGTGTATGTAATAAATTTGAAATGTTCATTAAATTAAGAAAAAGAACATTTAATTTGAAATCATTAAATGATGATTTTCTGCTCTTTAAGATGGTATGTAAATAATCTACGTGCAATATATTTTTCTGAAATTATTGCTGAAAAACTGAGATAAAACGCCGAAAATTTTCGTTATTTAATTAAATATCTTAGGAAATAATTTTGTTTGAAAGAGTAGAATTAATCTAAGAACGGACCCCAGAATGGCATGCTGAAATTTCATGTCAAGACTATTCACCGTTTAGGAGAAGTCCTCGCGACAGATAGACCGTTAGAACATCTTTTTTCCACTTCCCTTTTTCCTCTTCCTACGATAGGAACCGGACTAAGTAGCCTTCAAGGCTTAGCACACACTCATTAGGATCAGTTAAAAATTAGCGAAAATCAAACAAAACATCGAGAGAATATTTCACTAACATCATTGGATCACTGTGTAACCGTATTAAAAGCTGTAAATGCTACGACGACAGGAAACAGGAAGTGAAAAGACTCCTTTGTTGTTTATGGTCAAAGAAAGCAATATTTTCTTATATTAACTTTAACACTGGCAAAAGCCCGCGCGCGAAACAATAATTTGGCTTGAATTTTATTCTACAGGAATAAAAAGTATTGTTAGAAATTGCGTTAAAAATATTTTTTTATCCTTAACAATAATCAGAGAAAACACTTCATCGCAATGGAATTATTAGCATTAAAAAGATCATTTTCTGCTCTTTAAAATGGCATAAAAATAATTGTTGTGTAATAAATATTTCAGAAGTTATTGGCAAAAAACGTGTAAGCATTAGGCTTAAAAACGGCTAATTTTCGTTATTTAATTAAAAATATTAATATCTAATTAACTCTGAAAGTTGAAAATAGCACCATTGACCTAGAAATATGCTCTAGAATGTCGTGTGTAAATTTCCTGTCTCTACCGTTCACCGTTTAGGAGGAGTTCTTGTGACCGACCGACCGAAAGACAGATACATGTATATGCTGCTTTATATTATAGATATTTATAAAAATAAGAAAAATTTTCAGAAATAAAGGTAAAGTAGTTCAAAGTCTAACCGTTGCTTACCGACGGAGTAGCTATAAATTTGCATTATTTCAAAATCGTCTGCACGTAATTAAAAATTATTAAAATTTAAAAAATTAATAAAAATTGAAGGAAAAATGTCACAGAAATATAATTATCATTTCGAAGGGTAAAGGTATCATTGAAAAGGTAAAATTTTGAACTTTAAGGTGGTATAAAAATATTTTTTGGCGGACAATTTGCTCCGACGTTACGGCGGGAAAACAGTTTCGGTTAATTTCTGATTAACTGACTGTTTAATTAAGTTTTGGACTTTGAAAAGTTCATAAGTGTCTTCCCCTTGTCTTAAATAAATAAGTATGCACAGTTTGGTTGAAAACAGTCCATTGGTTTGGGATGTGGAGGAGGAGATGTGGAACATAGCCAAACAGCCACATGCATAGCTACATACATAGCCAGATACCCAAAATGACTTTTATTTATATTAAGAAGAAAATGTATAACAAAAAATAAATTATTATTTCAAACAGCAAAAGAATTGTTCTTACCGTTATGAGGCGAATTGCACGATGCTGAAAGTTGAACTGGCGCGGGCTACTTTACATTTATCACGTGAATCTGAATTTTTTCAATTGTTTTTCAAGATTTCTACTAATGTAATGATAAACCTGAACCAAATCAGTTGTCACAAAATAGCAAATTATTTGTGTCGGATCTACAATAACTGTCATAAAATAAAAGCACTATTGATTTAAAATGTAATTCATACTCTTCGAATGATTACATCGCACAAATTTTTAACTATTGCATTCGTAATGAAATAGTTAATCATTTTAAATTAGACAAACATTAGGAAAATTACTTTTGCAATTTTTTCTCGACAGTTGTATTTTACGGTATAAGTTTAAAATAAGTAGTTGGAACCATATTCAAATACTGTTAATTTGTTCCTTTCATTCATTTTGTGAAATTGAATTCCTTCATGGAAAGAGAAAAACAATTTTTTCGTTTTCTTAATAACGATTTCAATGCGTTTTAAGTAAATTCTTATTCCAGACTTTGCCAAATTTGAACTCATTTCGATTTTCAGACGACACTTACCCCAAAACTGCGAGTCAAACCCACTAAGCCATGCTTTGAAGCTACATACGCAGGCATTATAGCAACTGGCAAGAAACCTGAAAAGTACAGACAAATACGATTTTTTTTAATATTTAAACTGCGTTAAAATAATCAACTGAGAGATACAAAATTTTTAAAAATTCCAATTCTAAACGTGAAATCAGAGTATAATCTTAGAAGAAAATAAACAATCTAGGAAATGTGATTAAAACTTTAAATGCTCAATAATGTTTAGAAGTACGCCTTATAGAGAGAATCGAACAATCATATCGTTTCAATATAATCAATTATTAAAATATCAAAAATTTTGCTTCTTCTAAAATGATTTAAATAGACTATATTTTTTTTTGAGCTATTTAGTTATGAAACTATAGGATTTTCCAAATAATAAAGGATTTGCAAGAAAATCAGATGACTTTTTAGAAGCGTTTCTATGCTGCTGCAAACAGGTACAGATTTAAATGGCCGTCGGATTTTGGGTGTTTTGAATACTTTGTGTACAGATTCTAAGAAGAGTAGGTGCTGCAGAAATGAATCTGAATCATACAACAAAACAGGGACAAAAACATAATCGTCGTGTGGAAGTGTACAGATAACATGAAATATCGTCGCTTAACAAGCAACACCACCTATCTCATTTTCTTTTTAAAATGCAAAATAGAAGAAAAAACAGAATTTTTCGTAACCAATAACGAATATTTTTGTAGTTTTCATCATCTGATATGAGACCGCATCTTCCTACCAAATGTCGAAAAATAATTTAGAAATATTCGTTATTGGTTGCAAAAAATTTAGTTTTTCTTTACGCTTTGAAATTTTTAAAAAATGGGATAGATGGTGTTGCTTGTTGAGCGACGATATAATACAACAGTACTTAATTGGTAAAAGTGTAGTTTGGTAGAAACCGTAAAACCATTTGCAGAACGTAAAGACGTCATAAGAGCTGCTCTAGGTTGCTCTATGATATATAATACATTCATGATATCGTCACCTTATACTATTGAACATTCTGGTGTATCTCTTTCTGCAGAAGCAATTACAGATATGTAAGTGACAAGGCCCTAAACACTGTTCACGAGTATGACATACACTAAGGCTTTCTGATGACCTCCTAAGTGACAAAGCCCTAAACACTGTTCACGAGTATGACGTACACTAAAGCTTTTTGACGACCTCCCCCCGAAAAAGTAATCAAGCTTAAATAGGTCTGGTGATCCTGTTGATCAACATATGAGACTACCACACATCCATCATTGTCCAAATATGCAGCGACTGCTATATTTATTGCTCATTCTAACATATTGCCAAAATTTCCTAATGAAATATTCCGTAATTCCGTCTGTCCAAACAAAGACCGATAATTTAGTGCCATTCAATGATTAACTTTATTTTAACAGCAAATCTGTGTATGTGTATGTCGCCATACACCACTGATCTGTGCTTTATGGATTTTTAAGCTACCTTCGCGAGGTGAAACATGCTTCGTATGTGAACAACACACCTGTTGGAAATATGGGTTTTGCCACACTTTTCTAAAAGATACTAGCAGCTTTGCATTGCAATCCGTTATAGATAACAATCAGGCTGCAGTCGTTGACATCCAAGTCATATACTGAATAAAAATGGCATTTCGAACCCTCCAGGGCTGCTTAATTCCAGATCGTCTTAGAGAGTAGATTTGCAGGGGTTGGAACGTATGGATGTCAGCACCGACTGAAGATCGTCTTCCTGTAGAAGAAGTGTGACAGGTCATTGAAAATTCTCAAATACTTTCCGCTTCTTGGCGAGCAGGTCGTACTTCCTTGCTACAGGTGACCAGGATTTTATCAGCATTAATTATGGGTGCATGGTATATGGTTCTACTCAGTCTACCGTCTTACGTAGTCTAGATACTATACACAACTCTGCTCTAGAGAATTTGCTCAGGGGCACTTCAAACCTCACCAGTGGAGAGTCTTTATGTAGTCTGTCTTGAACTACCACTCAATTTACGGCGCCAAAAAATATCCACTCACTATTACATTCGAGCTTTGTCTGTCCCGAAGCACCCCATGTGTTCTATGACATTTTCCGGTTAGCCTTCGATTTTATAATGTGAACTCTCACATTCTTGTATTCTGTGGAGAGTTAAATTCCTCAACTTCATGACTCAGGAACTCCATGAGGTTATCCACACCTCTGATTTCTTTTCATTTCCACCCTGGGATATTCCTCAGTTTCCTTTTTTTAAATCCTTTTCTCTATTTTGAAAAAACTGGTAATGGCTCTATTGTTTTCCAGAAGCTTTTAGTTCTCATCGCTATCAGTATTCATCATACTTGCCAATATTTTACAGATGCCCATGTTGGTTTGTGGTATTATTTTCGATACTGTCACGCAGTTACCGTCTGCATACAACATTTCGGATCTTTATCCGCTGAGTTGGTGGCAATTTTCTACGCCCTTCAGATGATTTCACTTTCTATTCAAGGAAATTTTGTATTTATACTGACAGCATGAGTTCCTTGGAAACTCTGTCTCATTTCACAATAGGATGCAACCGATTTATTAAAATCCTGGGTATTTTAAAGATTTTTTACAAAGCAGGGATTTTGATATTCTATTTTTACGCTTGGATTCCTTGTCATTCAGAAATTGTTGGAAATGAGCTAGCCGATAACGCTGCGAAAACAATGTCTTCGCGCGCGCGTCTCTACAGCGAAATTCCATGCGCGAATCTAAAGAAATCTTTTCGCGTCCGGGTTCACTCATTGTGGCAGGTATCATGGAATCATCAGGTCATCAATAAACTCCAGTTTCAAAACACACAATTTCATTTTGGTCTTTTATACCAATGCATGAGCTCGATTAGCAAATTGACTAGACTTCTCAATAGTCATACACGTTTTACCAGAAACATCTTTTGATGACGAACGATTTCCTATTTTCTCAAGTTGCTAATTGAACTTAACTGTTATTCATTTTTTTGATGGAGTGTCCGATTTTAATCTTCACCTTATGTGTTTTTTTAATTCATCATCATTGGTTTTCGCGGTTCTGGTGGGTGAACATCCTCAACATAACCTTTTAAGTTTATGTTAAGGCTAACCGGAAAAAAAACCTTTTAAGTTTTTTTTTGAAAAGCAATTGGTTTACACCATTTATTTAAATTTGTTTCCCGGTATTTAAGCTGTGATGCACCATGATTTTGTCTTGCTTATTTCTATTTGATATTTTAGGGAAAAAAACCTTGATTTAATTAAAGCATTTTAAATTATCTACTATTAGTTTAGGGGTTTTACTTTTTTAACCATATGTCTGGCGTAGTATAGAGACAGAACACCACTTCATGCCCCTGTGTCTATAACCTTTTGGTTATTTAAACAGTGTGGCGGACATGAAATGGAAGAGACAACGGAAGCCGCTCATAACTGTCTAACAAAAAATGGCGAGGGCAGAGATGGAAAAGTTACAAAAAATACAAATCTAAAAAGCTGGTATAATATACAAGAAGTAAAGGGGAGTATTATATAAAATCATATACAAGCAAAAACTGTAAAAAAGGGAAAAGAAATATAGAGTATGAAATGTTACAATATCAACAAACAGAGAGAAAAAAAACTAATCAAATAAAAGTCAAAAACAAAAATGTCAAAACAACAAAAATGTCATTGTGTCAAAACAACAAAAATGCCAGTATTAAAGCACATGTGGTCTGTTGTTGATTGTTCTTTTTCTCCATAAAGAGTGGAGTTCTTCTGTGTGGAAGCGGAGAATAGTTCAGGTGTGCTGTCACTTCGGCGAAGAGAACAAAATTTCCAATGTAGGCTTGCAGAATGGAAGAGACTGACGAAGATGATAATGGATTTAGTCAAGAAGAGCTCTTGAAAATCATTAAGATGGTGTAGCAATCGTTTTGTTGTATTTTTTTTTAAGTCGGTGGCCTTTAGCACAAGAAACGACGTTGCGGAACCGGATTAGCTCATGTTGCTGTACCGGTTTAGTTATATTGGAAGGATGCACTCAGTCACATAATGCAAAAGGGATAATACCCATTTTCTGTTCCACATGGGCAATTTGCTGTCAAAACAGGTTAAACCTTTTTTTTTCAAGTACGAGGGAAATGGGCCGTTTCCTGGCAAAAAGCAGGATTTCTTCCTTTTCCAGCTTGGCATGTGGTTGAGCCGAGACTCTTGGCAGGAGGTTAAATATGGACATCCCGTATCTTCTTCTTCCCAGTTTGACTGCCAGTCCTCCATCATTTTTCTTGAAGATTGATTTCATGAAGAATTGAGGAGCCTTAACAGATAGTGGATATCTATAAGGCTCCGCAACTGCTGATAATCTGTCTGCCTACTCGTTTCCGTCATGCTTTACACCTGAACTTTGATCAAGAAATGTGTATACTTATTTGTGATAAGGGCTCTGCAGATCTCTTTAGCTGTTGTGTTTCTACTTCATCAGGTTAGCTGCAGCCTGGACACTCGCCTTATTGTCACTAGAATTGTGATGATTGGCTGTTGAGGGCTTGTTGCATGGTCTGTTGCGTGTTTCAGGCCAATCATCTGTAGACTATATTTGCTCTGACCAGACGAAAAAATACTGCCCCTACACCCTGTTCGGTCTTCGAACCATCCGTGCAGATGCGGGTGCCCGATGTTATAACCCCTCCATCTACCAAAAGAAACCTATTCTTCTGTTGGACATTCAGAGGATATGCAGCCCAGCCCGTTTCTCCTTTTCAAACTCTCCAGGAATTTGCGATAGTTGTCAAAGTGTTCGGAAGAGGGAGATGTTCAGTCTTCGAATGGAGCCAAATATGGCTCTTGCGCCACTAAAACCAAAAAATCCCAATCTAATCAATCCGAATCTCATCTTAACTCTATATCTTAACAGTTTAAACATCCAGAAGTTTGTAAACATCCCGAATTGAAATACCATGAGCGGGAAAATGACTGTTTTTTACTGTTTAATCTAAATATTTCTGTTTTTTAGTTTCATGGTTGGATTGAAATAGCCTTTCATTCTTCATTTGTTGAGATGCAATGCTAAGTTATTAAAACTACTGTTTCAATCTAAAACAAATAAATTCAAAATAATAATTAAATTTAAAATGTTTATAAATGTAAGACTATTTTCTGCTTTATTTTTTTAAAACCATATTATAGATTTTGCAGAAAAAAAACTTGTAAAGTTCGAGTTACCTGCAAGAGAAGCGGTGTTGATAACCACACCTCATTTCCTCCTTTACTTTTCCCATGTATTTCAGGGCTGCGTGGCATCCAAAGAGGTCAACTAAATTTTCAAATGATAAGTCATTCAGTATCAATTTTATTTTGGGTGGTTTCTATATTCTGTTATTACTTAAACTCTGGCATTTAAAATTAACTATTCGCACTCACCAAATTAACTTCTAGACTTTTTAGGATGTGCTCTAGTAAGACTCCTGCGTTGTTTATAGAGTATCCACTCTCTTACCACAAGTACTTCAGGGTCTCTTCAAAAGCTCTAAAACAAAATACCGTTTTCAATGTTTGATTTTAAAATTATTAGGAAATGGTTATTTCAAATACTTATGAAAATGGTCACGTTTTCTTTAGGCATTTGTATCTGTTGTTTGTATCATCTTCAATATCTATGGTGTTGAGTTTCAATAAATTGTAAAGATATCCCAAAAGATTTTTTGAAAAAAATGTCCGTTAACATATACTATTATTTTTTTAAAAATTCCATTTGTCTTATCATATTAATCTGATGTCATAGCCAGTTTCATTTTTTTACTTAGATTGATTCACTTGATTTGGTTAAATAAATTGTATAATGATGCAATATCCATTTGTAAATGTCTTCCCTTGCAATTATACTAGCAAGCATACTGTTACTATAAGCTACTCTTAAAAGCTGTTCAAGTCATATCCTCACTTAATGGGCATTTTAAATTTACATCTTGATGTAAATTTAAAGGTCAATGAAGAACCTTTTCTGACAAAGCGATTTTAGCCTTACCGAGTCTTTGATCCTCGTCGTACCAAAGCCAGTTTTCTTTTCAGAAAAAGCATATTTCACTCGTGTTGTTACAGTGCCACCTACCGAGAATTTTTTGCACTAACTTTTTTTAATCTCGAGCCATACCCTGAAATACTTGTTTCTAAATCATACCATTATGAGCTATATTACACTCTACAGAGAACTCCAAGTGCGACAACCAGTATACCTTCCTTTCTCCATCATTTCAACGCCACCATGTGTTCTATATAAAACAGGTTAACAGCAAATATTTAAATTTTTTGGAAAATATTGCTTTTAAAATATTTTGAAAAATTAGTGGATTTAGAGTTAACTTACTTGAGTAGTCAGTTCCTTTGATACATCACAATGTATAGCTATGACATTCCTTTGCCAAAACTTTTTCCTGCTCCCTACAAATTCCTCGGCTTTTAGATCAATGTCAATACACATACCTGAATTGATTCATATTAGACAGAAAAATCTTTTTAAGTAGATATTTGGCTCTGTAAATATCTAACAGCCTTATGAAAGAAATGAATCCTTTCCAACTAAAGGTGATAATTATTTCAAATGTAATGTTAAGTGATAATATTATTTAATTAACTAATAATGACTCTCGAAAATATGACGAAAAGTTGATTTATGCGATAAATAATCATTGAAAATCGCAAACGTTTGCAATTCATAGCTGAATCATTCATTTAGACTTCGGACTGCGCGATGAAGCCTGCCCTAATTCCTGCCTTCCCTAGGGTGTTTGGTAAGCCAGCTATAGTTTGGTAGCAGTCTCGACTTCGTACCAAGGAGTCACGTGCAATGCACTCGGTCTAATGCACAGTAAATCCGCTAAAAACAAACATCCTTCCGCTACTCTGGCGGGAAAACTAAGAAGGGGGTTGGAATTCACGTGTCTTTCTGTCATCTGACCATACAGTTCAAAAGAGTTATGTGAATATTCCAGGCCAGCTGTTATAACCGAGATGCTCGCCAAGTAGCCACCCAGGGACAGAAATACTCCAGAAAGAAAATGCATTACTTCTGGAAAAGAATTATATTTCTTGAAAAATCCTTAAAGACAAAAAGGAGACTAAGAAAAGTCAGAGAAAAAAATAAAAGAAATGAAAACGAAAGCTCAAATTGGCCGTATTTTAACCGAAAATAAAAGGTGAAAAATGCAAACTGAGAAAAAAAATAACTCAAGATAGAAGAAAATTTTTAAAATATCTTATATCAACATAGATGAATAAATGCCGTAATAAGAAGTAAGAACAAATCAAGTGGACGGGAGAAGATATTTCTGAGTCATTTAATTATTCGATCTATTTCCACGTGGTCTTATTTATATTGGCGAAATCAGACAGGTATACGATTTCCGAATGCTAGCACGTAAGGGATGCTGTTCAAATTTTTTGTAGACCTGAAACGTAGCTAACCCCGATATATTTTGATGGTTATGAAAAAAATTTATATATATAACTGTATTATATTTAATACATATTTTAAGTGTAGTTATGAAATGAATGCGTAAGCGTATGTCTGCTTCGCAAGTATTTGTATACATTATTTTGTTATAATTTTTTCTCTCAAATAAATAAAAAAATAATAAGAGGTAAACAAACAATCCATTTTATTTAAAAGCAAATATTTATTAGTTCGAGGTCAGTCAGCTTTTTCAATAGGTGGATAGTGTATGCCGACGAATGTCGATTTTCATTTTTTTCTTTTCCCGTATATATTTTTATTGTCAAAAGTCTCTCCAAGTAGTTTATTGAAATGGCCGTGTATCTGATTGATCTCACACCAAATACTGGCATCCAATTTTAAATATTAAGTAAAAAAAAAGAAATAACATTCACACAAAACCCTATAGTAAAGGGAATTTCTTGCATTTTCGAGCTCGGCGTGTCAACATGGTGACGTCTAAATTCCCCACTGGTTCTTCCTTTGAAACCTCTATGAACCAGCTCTTGTATTTCCCTGGTCCTGTAGCCACCTTGACTGCTGAAAATCTCAACAAAAGGAGTATCCACACAAAGGGCTTTCTTCACTCCCTGCCTGATGGATGACCTTCTACGGATCGAGTGACTCTTGCCACAGTTCCTTTTCAGCGCTGTTTATTCAAGAAGGTGATGGATGTCCCTTCTCAGTTGAACATAACAAGACTACTTATAGCCCAACTGTTAATAGCCGGGAGCTGTCATTAGACATAAATCATTCGCCTAGGAAGAGACATGAAAGAAGTCACCACACTTGCGGACGTCGTTGACTTGTAATGAGCCAGACACTAGAGGAGAGGAAGGGAACGTCATCGAATTCTTAGCAATCCTCACGAGTTGGAGCGGACCTTGTTTCTGAAAAAACGGGAGGATTTAAGATGCGGCGTGGCAGAAAAAAGGAGTTGTTTTTTGATCGTTCGATCATCTCGTGATAATTCCGATCTTGGATCATGTATCAGTCGGTTCTTCGTATCGGTTTCGAAGTAACGGTCCCGTGCAACCAATTCTGAAGCTGTGAAATAATCGTTTCAAACCCTGACAGGACGTCATCGTTAAGCTGTACGCTTCTGTTTAGCTATTTCCTGAGCGTAGCTCTGGTATCTGAACTGTACGAGTTTTAATTCAAGATGAGCGGACATCGTGAGGACTTGATGAACTTTACCCGATGGGTGCAAGTAGAGACGTTGCTCTGGTGGCTTTGAACACACTTTCTGATTAATGCAGAAGCTTTTTGTCTCCAACACTATCCTGTAACACCCTATCTCAATTACTGTTCAAATAAGATTTGTATGTACATAGACTCATTATTACTTATTTTTTAGCCAAAACATACTTAACCACCTTCTAGTGTTTTTCAAATAAAAATTAATTATGAGTGATACTAGTCTAGTTGGTGATTTGCATTACCCTCGGTCTCTGAAGTCACGGTTTCCTCCTCAAATAAACGAGTATAATTAAATTCAGACGTTATTGAAATCGGTGCGTTAATATAACTATTAAAATCTACTCTCATTGTCTGATTTTAGAGTTAAAAAACTATTCAAAATAATTTACTCTTTTACGTATTTCAAATCAGCAATACGGTGTCCACGAAACCTTGAATGTCTTTAGAATATATGATACTAGGCTGAGCCAGGAGAAAGGGGTCGAATCCGACCTTTAGCCGATTGGATTAAAATATCGTATGTAATTCGATATATATTTGAGTATTATTTTTACTTAGATCGAAGTCAAAATTAGAAAATTGTAATTTTTTTTAAATATATATTTCCGTCCTTTGTCCATACTTTAGTGTCCTTAGTGATCATGAATAAATAACTTTTAAGGCCGTAATTCATAGAGTAACTTAATTGCTGCACATGTATCCCATCAAAAAAAGCAATAAAATATCAACGTTTTGAATTCTTTAAAATTAATTGTCAAGTATTAACTAAATAGAAGTTTTTAGAATTATTTTTTAATTATTAAAGTTTTATGAATTAAATATTATTAATTTATTTATTAAAATTTCATGTTTATTTATTTATTATGCATTATTTCTTAAAACTTAAATATAACGGGTTATCAAAATTGTTTCCAATTGGACCGCATCTCCTGAGGCCGGCTGTGACAGGGTTCTATGACATGTGTCTATTAATTCTGCGATTCGAGGTTTGGTTCATTATGACACTATGGTCTTGAAAGCACCACGCATTTTCTTCTCAAAAGTGGTGAGAAACGTCCAGAGTGATTAATATAATTCATTTGAATGAATTAGACTATAAACAATATTGCAGCTATTATTGGATTTAAGAAAATCCCCTTTAATTGCATCAGAGATAGATATACCAAAACAGTTGTGGTATATGCAAATGCAGCGAGAATCGTTTTCGTTCGAAGAAGAAGACGCCAGAGCAAAATTCTAATTCGCCTCTCCACGTAAACAAGTTTCAAAACATTTTTGAACCATTCTCCAAAGGAGATAAATGAAGGATAGAAAACTAGGAAACAGTAGCAGGGTGAGGATCTTCAAGATGAGGCCTACTTTTACATTCGGAACTTCAAAATCTTGTACAATTGTATTCCCTAATCGGATTATTTCTCGCTTTTGTGATATCCTAAGACTCTCAGTTTCTAGACCTTTCCATATGAGGTTTTTGATGTAGGGGATGCTTTAAAGCTAAGCTCTAGAAGTTAGAGCTTGAAATCAAAAAACTAGAGAAGAGCTTATTTAAGGTGAAACGCGCACCTCTAAAAAAATTGAAAAAACCTATGAAAGACTGGGGAATAGTAGACAAACTTTAAATGCCATCATTTTCTGTGCCAAGCATGAAAAAATGATTTCTTATACTGATTATTTTATATAATTATAAATATTTTCTGGAAAGAGATGTTTCCCCACGAGATCATCGTGTATAGGGAATAGATGTCAAATATTAAAATTCAGCAGATGTTTCATATTTTATCTCGTTAATAAGTAGTCAATAATATAAGCAAAACAATGATACCTAATTAGCCTCTGAAACTTCGTGGAACATTTACAAAAAAATAAAAGCATACTTTTAAATAAAAGGAGCGTATATTTCAAACAGTGTAACAGAAAATTTGCCTTGATTTCAAATAACAGCTTGTATTATAAGTCGTGAAAAATTATAGAAAGAACTGAATTTCTAAAAAAAATGCGGCAGGTAAAGAATTTTAAGTACCAGTTGGTTAATATTGGGCCAAAATTGTGCATTAATACTCAACACAGATAAATTTATATTGTGGCGATCACATTTTGTCTCGCCTCCTGCCGCTGGATGGCGCTGCAAGGACCTTTCGCAATCAAGAAGCAAGGTAGACAGAGTGTGTGACATTCGTGCGAGGATGGTCGCTTTCTTCCTGTCACGGGAACAGACGAATCTCGCCATACCTAAGGCAATCTTAGTTAATCCAGAATCATTATTTGTGGTAGATGTTAGCCAGACAATAAATTTAATTTAATTTCACTTTGGCCCAACTTTGATTTTAACCAGCGATTTCACTTCCTATTGAGTTAGCCGCAAATGGCCAGTTAAAACTGGCGCCCCACCCTTTATTTAAATAAATAAACCTTCTTGAGGTTATTAGAATTGCCAGAATGTATTTCATTTATAAAGATAATATAACGTCTTAAGATATTATCTGAACAAAGAATGAAATAAAATTATCAATGAAACTAATTTTTTTAAATATTTTAACTCTAATTAATTAAATGAACCTTCTTGAACTTCTTCACTTCTTTCCTTCCACAAACATTTCAGTTATCTCAAGTAAATGATAAAAAAATTAAACTATTTTTTTTTTCGCATGCACACTTTGTTACTAGCAGTCACGTACTTATGATAACAAAGGTAATATTAAACTAATTTGTACTATAGGCTGCGGCTTAAAGTAAAATCTATAAAAATTCACATCGTCTACAGGCTATTGAAAATATTTAATTGTTTTATATAATAAATAGAAATAAAACGAGCTATAAACTTGTTTCTGAGGATGCGTCCACACGAGTGGTTCTTCGTCGTTTTTTCTCGCGGCGGCCATTTCCCTCAGCGGCCGTATCAAACCACGGCCCGGCCACACGTGCGTTTTTCTGACGCGATCTGACATTTGTTTCTGCTTTTCTAGTGCAACAGAGTAATTCAAGCAGTTGTTTTGTGTGAAACTTTTTTTGATACATTGGAGGTGTATAAATAGAAGGTGCATTCCATTTTTCTCGTACTTGTAAACGAAACAAAAGTGTTAAAGAAGTGTTTATAATTTCATTAGAGTTTTGGTTTCATTTGCCCTCACATTCTTCCTCTTCAACTAAAAAAAATCAAAGATAAATTATAGGTTCTTTAATTTTTCTTTAAAGTAAGAAAGGAAAGTAATCAAAAGAATTCCTCCTTAAATTTGAACCATATTTATTCATTTTACCACCAACGCAAATTTTTACTAATTAAAGACACAAATAGTAACAAATCAGTCGTATAGCTGCAGAAGTGGCCATTTCAAATAAAGAAAATTTTGTTAAAGGGGATCTTCTGTAACATCTAATCAACTTATGAGATTTGAAAATAAACTGCATGCATTCGAATAGTTTCGGCAATGTATTCTAATTTATCAATTCATGATGATGAGATGTTAAGAAAGTCAGAAATGGACATATAATTTTTTTAAAAACGTATTTGAAAGTGGTGATGGTTACTTTTGCAGTTTCTGACTTTACAAATAATATTTAGTTATACTAACGCTTGGTTTTGAAGCATCACGAAGTGCTATTTTTTGTGGCGTACTTCATAATTTTAACCGCGATCTGAAAAGGACAAAACAATCAACTTTTAAAGAGTAATTATTAAAATTAGGTTGTAATTGCGAGGTTAATAAGTACAATTATTTAGAACAATTTTATTTAAAAACAGAAAAATGTAAACACTTAACAAAGAACAAAATAAAGGACCAAAGAATGAGTTGAAAGATGTGAAAATAAAATATTAAGAAATTGCCAATTATTTCAGCACAAATATTCACATCTGTGATATAAAGTGGAAAAAACTATGGAAGTTCAAAGTCATAAGCTCACTATCAATTAGTATTCCTTGATATATTTATTTTAAATAATATCAAAATATGTAGAACAGAACATATAAAGCCAGATTAAGTCCTGTATCGGCCCTTAGGCAAATCAATTTACGGGCCCTCCGTTATAACTACCAAAACCAGATTTGCAATGATTTAATTCAATATCTATATAAGCAGTTTTTATATAAACATGTTTATGTGAAAATTTTGTATGACATTTAATTGCTGGTCAGCTTCAGAAAGTTAGTTCATTACCTCGTGTTTAAAAAAATTTAAACTTAAAAATAATTTTTTTTTTAACAAAATGGTAAAAAAAGCAACAAATTTGTTTAGTACATTTCAAATACTCATATAAGGTTGGACAGGGGTGTTGACTCATGAGTCAATCCTTCAACTGTGAAAAAAGATTGACCACCAAAGAAATTTTTAAACATGAAAAAATTGCTAAGAATAGTGTTTTGAATTTTAAACGGTATATTTTAATTTAACTACGTTCGAGTACATAGCCTTGCAAACCAAATAAAAGTACAAATTAAATAACTTTCCTGAAAATGCCGGAAAAATTTCGAGGCCTGAGGCCCTCGAGGATTTACTTGAGACCCATAGACAGTTGCCTTTTTAGGCAACTGTCTAGAGATATCAAGAAAATCCAGACCTGGAACAGGAAAATACAACGGAAACCACCATAGAAGCAAGCGATTATTTCCCGCGCCTGAAAAAATAGACCCGAGCGCATCGTCTTAGAAGCGGCTGCGATAATGCACCCAGAAAGGTAGAAAACAGAGCAGAAGGTCACGCGTGTGGCCAGGCCCACCACTTCAGCATTCTGTCTATGAATTCTTACGCGGTTGACCTTCCAGCAGCTGCTGCGGGAAAACGCTCGATGTGATCGTAGACTGATGATGTTATAATAGCAATATCTGATAAGTCTTTGAAAGTGCATTTTTTAAAAAAAATAAGCATGGAAATAAAGCATATACATACTCGGTATCCGTTTTCAGTTCTATACAAACAGCGGCTCCAATGCCTTGGGCACCCCAGTAACAATAGCAACAGGAGAGACGGGCATATTGTTGTGACTCTAACAAACATCAAAGTTTTGTGATCTGTGTTGTAAGTGTTCCTTATCTATAAGGAACACCCACAACACATTACAACTATTTCCTTCATTTTCCACCCATCTGACTTGAAACAATTTATTTATTAGTTCTATAGGAATCGACCGATTATCTTTTGCCTGTTATCTCCAAGGTCATTGAAAGCTATTTTTTACTATAAACAAAACATTCCAGGCGCCTAGAAGGAAGAGTTTGTTAATATTTCTGACACCAATTAAATGACTACACGCAGAACTCATTCTTGATGCATTTTTTAATGGTGGGATAGGCTGCAAGGAGTGCAATAGATCGGAACACTGGCATTGTAATTTTTTGTTTTTTTGAGAAATAAATAATAAAAATTGGCTTATCCTAAAACAGCACGATTTTGTGCTTAAGTTAGAACGTTCCGGTGCTGCTTTAAGGCTGTCTTCGCAAAAAAAAAGATGAAGCAGAAAAGGGCTCACCAGACCCATAATATGGGATGAAAAAATTTGCTGATGATTACAAAATTCCATATATGATTGTTACAGAAATATTCTTCTAGAATTAGTTAAGAAAGCTGTTTCACTATATAAATATAACCTATACGAAGGGTCGAAATAAATACTCAAAAGGGATGTAATTAATAATTCAAGACCCATATTTTTTTTGGAAAAAAAACATTTAACTGTTTTGAAACCTTGTGGCGATCTACAAAGGCGCAGCACCACAATATATTGTATTATTTTTGTTTGCATTCATACTTCATTGCAATTATAAACCGAATAAATACGTGAAATCATTAAATACTATTTTTTTGTTTGCTAGGAGGCGCTGCATCTGATTCTTCGAATCAGGCAGTGTTTCAGGCTTGGCGGCTTTTTTCACTTGGCCGTTTGAAACTAGTGCTTTTCTTTCGCCAACTTAAAATATAGAAACCCGGTTTAACAACGTGAGGGTCAAGAAAGCTTAAATGGGACTTGCATTTCTGGGATGTGTATGGGAATGAAGAGCAACGGCTCATCATTTCGGAAACAAGCTAGAAGAGGAAAGGCGCGACGTGTGTAAGACGTCTTTAAAATCTGAAAATGTTGATTATAAAAAATTCAGAGAGCATATGATCGAACAATTTAAAGATAGTCATTCATTTTCAACTCTATTTCTAGGTTTTCTTCAACGTCCCAATTTGAAATCAGATCGGTCAGGAATTTGGGGTAGAACTCGAAGGTTTAGCTCACCAGAGCTTGGATGAAAAAATGGAAAATGATGAGGTATCACAGAAAAATTTAGAAATAGGTTACATTGTTATCCCAATTTGTTTCAGGACTAAAAAAATAGTAAATCTCAGGTTATGATTATGAATCCAACGACATTTCCTGAGGCTATACAATTAGCCGAAAGGATAGAAAAAGCTTAACTTGAGATAATGACCCCAAATGTAAATGCTGGGTGCTATAAACCATCAAGAACCACGCCGAATTTGGCTCCAAATAAAATTTAAAACCATCGTTGAATGCTATGCCAGAATCATTAGAATTGGTTACACAGCAACTGCAAGGACTAAATGCGCGATTAGATGGGTGCAAAAAATTTCCTCTGGGCCTTATGCTAATAACCCAGTGAGACAAAGAGACAGGTTCTGCCAACAGCTAAGGTGCAAATTGTCGGCCATATAAAGCCCTGGTGCAGGAAAGAATTGGGGATAAGGGGCAAAATCAGGGCCGTTACCAATCAAACTAACTACCAGGGCGAGGTCCGTATGAAAATGAGCAGATTTAAACTAATTTTGGATGGAAGGCTGGATCTTCTGCCTCATGAAAGCCCAAATGATCAACTGAGGCAGAAACAAATTTTTCTTCTTGTTCTTTGCCAATTATTACTGTACCAAATAGATGCAGTAAGAATTATAATGCCTTGAGTGACTTTTGGGTAGCCATAGACATGTGACCTCAAATGTTTTACGGTGGTTAAAAATTTTGAAATTAGTGAGGGCCCACCAATTGAGTTAAAATACATTAATGGGACGAAACTAATGTTTCCAGTAAAGTAATCCTAATGTCTATTAAATATTGAGGCACGATTTTAAAACACACTTTGGGATTTCAAATAATATATTATCTCCGACTTTCGACTTAATAATTGAACTAAATTTTCACAGAATTTTGTATGAATTTATGTAAGAAATGTAAGCAAAATACTATTAGTAACTGTATTATAACAGCAAAATGGGATTTTACGGACTTGTCTCAAAATTATGGTTATCATATGGAATATCAGAGTTGGTAAAATGAAAATAATCTTAGGTAGAGAAAATAATTCTAATGAAAATAGTAAGGATGCGCAAGAACCCCTCCTATAATTGGTAGCGTTTTTTTCTCTAAAGTCACAATACCCCTGGGTCACAGAATATATCGATATCAAGTTATAAAAAATAGATTATGTGCAAATTGGTCAAACCTTACTCATTGAAAAAATGTAAATTCTAGATCAAATTCTTTCTTGGTTGCTAGAGCAGTCACTAATTTAATGGAAAATAATAAATGCTTAACTCTTATTTTAGGAATTTGTATGATACTCCTCTTAATCTAAATAAAGGAATGGCAATTGTTAAATTATCCAAAATTCATAAAATAGCAAATGTTTGGCTTACTAAACAACTTATAATTTAGAACAATCAAAAGAATGAGCTGGGAAAATGGAATTAAGCTTAATCATTTAACTTTGGACAAAAGAGCTCAGTAATTAATTTACTCAACAAAATAAATCTGTCTTTGCGCAGAAATTTCTGATCTTGGAGGTAACAATTATGCAGCATGAAATCTATTATCTCACAGATAATATTCCCACATGACCAAAACCGTATAGGGTGCCATATAACCTAAAACCGGAAATGAAGAGGCAAATTATTGTCTTATTGGTGCTGGTATTATTCAGCCTAGCAAAAGTGCATACGCGGCGCCAAATCCTTTTTAGTTCAAAATCTGATGGGTCTACCGTTTGAGATGCTCCTACCTCAAGCTAAATAGCAAAACAATACCGGACAATTTTCCCTTACAGAAATTTAAAGTGAAATAGTTGACATGTTGTCTGGTCCTTTAAATGTTTCACTTTAATGGATCTGACTTCCTGGTTTCCACCAAATGTCAATGCACTCAGACATTCACATTTACAGCCATAATAACTGAATTTGGACTTTTCAGTACCGGCCCTTTTCGGATTAAAAACGCTAGCTGGTTTTCAGAGATTGATGAATATTGTTTGGCGGAAGGACTAAATGGTTAAAGTTGCTTGTTACATTGATGACGTGGTCGTTGCCTCGAATTCTTTTCAGGGGCATATTGAGGGCTTGAACTTGTATTTCAGAGACTTAGAACAGCTAATATAAAGGTTAGCCCTATTAAATGCTCGTTTTACAACAACAAATAACATAGTTGGGTCATACCGTAAGAGAAGGACAAGTTTACCAGATCACAAAAATCTAGATTCGATAAAAAAGTACTACCACCCAAAACCAAAAAAGCAAGTTAGGTCCTTTTTTTAGGTTTAACTGGGTTTTTTACAAGAAAATTTATCTCAATTATTCGGTGAAAACTTACCACTTACAAACTTGACTAAGGAAACATCAAAATTTATCTGGACTGGGCAGACAGCAGGCATTTGAATCATTAAAAATTTATTAATATCTCAACCTTGTCTTTTCTTTGCCTGATTTTCAAAACCATTTGTTTTTTGTGCAGCGACGCAAGCAAATTTTCTCTCGGGCCCTTCTTATGCAGAAGATGAAAATGGTTTCAACACCCTGTTGCTTTTGCTTCCAGGAAGCTGGGCCCTACAGGAAATCAAATACTCAGTCTGTGAAAAAAAGAGGCACTGGAATTCTTTTTGCTGTACTCATTCAAAAAATTATTTGTACGGTTCAGAATTTGTTGTTTATTGTGACCAACAAAGTCTCTCAAAATCAAAACTCAAAAGACCCCACATTTAGAATTGCTCGATGGTTTCCTAGCATTACAGGAATACACTTATAAAATTATTCGTAAGCCTGGTAGATTAAATTTCATGGCTTATTACCTATCAAGAGCCAAATATCAAGAAATTCTGATAATGACAAAGAAAGAGATACATAGAGTTCATGCTGTTGATGCAGATTGTACTGAATTTAAAATTTAAATTAATGTTCCGTTCCACTGAGGAGTTGATTTGTAAACAAGAGTGATTCGTATTGCAATAATATAAGTCAAAAGCTTGAATCAAATTTTGAATTTTCATCAAAATCTTCAAAATTTTTTCATTAAAATGGTTTATTGTCATGTTATCGAAATGACACTGGTAAGACATAATTCAAAAGCAAAGTTAGTCGTTCCGCAATCTTTAGTGCACAATGTTTTTTACAATTATGCCATGACAATAACTCAGTCGCGCATCCTGGTCTGGCACCATTAATCATCTGTTGTGTTGAGAACGTTAGAAAATCTCATTGAGATAAGTAAATTTGATTTCACCTCTAAAACAGCCTAAACAAGTTCTTAAACAATAAAGAGTTTTTTACCTCAAGGTTCATTATAAAATATCAGCTACCTCATATCCAACAGAATGCTCAATAGTGACTTCAACCCCATTGGATTATATAAACAAAACATTTATTATGAGAACATTATAAATAGCAAATTAACTTATCTTGAATCGCACAGCGCTGAGAGGATTATGTCATTTCATTTCCAATTTTTTATGTCTAAACACTAATACGCTATAATGCAGACCATAGAAATACTAATATAAATATATAATAGTAATTGCACATCAGAAATAGTAAGTGAAAACTACATAGAAATTTCATTAAAGTGCACTTTACGTCATTAAAACTCAACACTCATGGAAAATTCCAAATCAAATCTATTCAAACTCAAAACAAAAGTTTACTTATCTTTTATGCGGCTGTTTGACGGGATTTAAGTTCCCACGAATTGGTGCGGCTTTAATCACAGGTTGTCGAAAGAGTTCAAAGAAACGAGTTTCACAGATGTGGCTTTTATTCATTGAAGGTGACCGAAGAGTCCAAAAGAAATGAGTTCCACAGATGAAGCACATTCATTAGGAGGTGGTAGTCCAAAAGAGACGAGAGAGGATAACCCTTTGGAAAAGGAAATCTGCAACAGTCCCGTTGGGTTGCGTTGTCGTTCTTTGCTATTGGAGTAAGGGATCATGGCCTGAGAGGGAGGGAAGATACACTGTAGGCTTCGGGACCCATGTCAAAATGGAGAGTCCAATCCCATTTTTCACGCCTCTGAAATGGATTCGTTAAACTTTTCTTCCTCTTTGGTTTGGTTGCGTGCCAGTGGATTCATCTTTGTTGGAAGGTTAATACGTCCGCTGTAGATGACAGAGATAAAGCGCACCCAGGTCAGGAGCAAAAGGGGTTCAGTAACTAACTGTAACATCAATTAGTGTCCATTATGCTATTGCGTGCAACGGGATTTTCCACTCGGAGAAGACACTGCATGGGGGGGTCCGAATGAAAGATCTGGGGACCTCTCTCAAATGTCCATGGATGCCACCTGCGTGGGTGCTGACCTGATTGGTTTCTATCCACCGCAGTTCGGTTCATTTTCTTTATTGTGAACATCAATTGTCCTTTTCAGCGGTCTTTGATGTCAGATCAGAAGCCCAAAAGCCTCCGAATATTGGCGAGTTTTCTGATTTATAGGCGTTGTTGGCGATCAGATTTCACCGCCATTATAGTTATTATTTATCATAAAGAGGGCTCAAAAGCTTCCAAGATTTCTACCATTCGGCAGTTCATTCATATGTGGGCGAATTCTGAGGAATGGACTTGTTTTTCGAGTTTAAACACATTCCTCTGTTTCTAAAAACAAGTGACACTAAGATGGCTGTTTTTGTAGAAAAAGGAGAAAATGGCTTCCCTCAATACAAGATTCATAAACTTTCTTTTTCAAATTAAATAAAAAAATAATATCTAGTTGCTAGATATTTGAAATAAAATAGAGAAGTTAAAATATAATAGATTTAGATATTTTATAAAATGTTATAGCAATGCAACACTTGAGGGTAATTGATCTTGGTTCCATCGTTGTGAGAAAAGGGCTTCTGTTTGTAGTAACATTAAGGTCTCCACACGCTTCCAGCACGATGTTTTGCTATCGCAATAATATTGTCCAGATAATTTACTATATTCCGATATGTAATTAATATAACTCGTACGCAGTTATATAATTAGAGGCCTTCAAGGTAATTGTAGTTTTTTCCTGTTGATGTGACTTCAAATAAAAATTGAGTGGACAATCCGTTGCACACTCACATAATGCGGTAATTCATTTTGGAAAATGTTGCATCACAATTTTCTGGTGTTAACAATTTCGTTACTTCTTAATCAGCAAATATTACATCCAATTTCAATTCAATAAACATTACTTATAAATTCATTACTTGAGGGTAATAACAATTGCGACAGACTCCCAGTCATCAAAAATTGGCGTGATCAAGAGCAGTTTTTTTCTCATTTTGGGAAAGATTTCTTTAGTAGTAAGACCACTTAAAATAAGATACTTACAGGTGTGACACTATCTCTGAAATTCAATAGGGACGGAAGAATCGGTAGGAATGTCGCGTATGTAGGTAATATGGTGGGGAAAAAAATTAATAAAATCAGTTTAAAGACACACTTTTATTGAATTTGCATTTAAAGTAGAATTTTGCAAGAAAAAATTATTTTCTACTTTTAATTTATAATTTATATTCGTAATTAAAATAAATTTTCAATTTTCATCGTTTTCTGGAATTTCTACCGGTGAGCCACTCATGTGGAATAAAATTTGATTTAGTCGATTATCTGATTATTAATTTTTGAAAATATTAAAACGGTGTACTTGTCACCGAGACTACAGAAATTAACAAATTTTAATCTCTGAATCCAGTCGGCTGGGTTAAAGGCCAGAAGCTGGTATGATTGGCACATCTGAAATAGAGATTCCAGTTCATATGTCGCCCTGGTCATCCTGATTCCGTTGGGAGATGAATGAATGGTCCATAATACAACTTTGAAACACATCGTTTATCAACAAATTACGAGTTGGTCTAGTATCAACAGTTTAATTAGTTTAGTTTAGTTATACAAATGCAGCTCCGTTTTGAAGCTCTTGAGAATATTTCAGGTTTCCAGTGCAGTCACATGACGAGGACGGCTACGGTCATATATCCGTCTCCCAGCTTTCACACCACGTCAATGATACAGGATTTTTGACTCCTCAGCGCCAGATTACTGTATCTTCATACACAGCGGGTTTCGAATCTCAGGTTATCCATCCCAACCGACCCATAACACCCAGGCCATAACGACACTCTTTTTTTAGAGGAAGTAACAAAGATTGAAATAATTATTAAATTTTATTTCTAAAAATTAGATCCTGAAAGAAAATTCTTACACTTTTATAACATATGAAACATGACCATCTAATGTTACAAATATAGATTAATCATCGAAAAATCATTGAAAATCTGTTCATGTTTTTTGTTCGCATTCTGACTTTATTATCAAGATATTTTTATTCTTTACTTTTGTCTGTTGTTTCTTAAAATTAAGTGTAATTATTTATTCAATTCTATTTACCTTGACTTGTTTTCTGTTTGTAACGATGGGCTTTGTAATCACGCTCACAAAAAAAAAAAAAAAAAAAAAAAAAAAAAAAAAAAAAAAAAAAAAAAAAAAAAAAAAAAAAAAAAAAAAAAAAAAAAAAAAAAAAAAAAAAAAAAAAAAAAAAAAAAAAAAAAAAAAAAAAAAAAAAAAAAAAAAAAAAAAAAAAAAAAAAAAAAAAAAAAAAAAAAAAAAAAAAAAAAAAAAAAAAAAAAAAAAAATCAGTTCAGTGATGGAACGGAGTTGGATGATTGATAGAATTAGACGGTTCAGGAAAAACCATCGAGCGGAATATATGAACTCAGTTAATGTTTCACTGCAGTTAATGATGGCAGGTAGACCATATAAAATCAAGAAACCGCCTGACCTCAAGACCTGGGTTCAATCTATGCCAGGTTCTGTCGAGATTTTGGTATGCTTATGTGCTATCGATGACAATGCACTGTTTAATGTTACTGAGCAAATATCAGTTGATCGGTCGTTGATTACGATTTTCAGTTCAATTACCCAAATTCTACTTCACGCATGAAAAAATGGCCACTCCAGTTTTTTACGAATAGATGAATCTATCTCAAAAAATCGGTGAAATTTACTGTTTTTATTTTCTCCTTCATCTTGATTTCATTTTTTACAAATTGTCTTTAATGTTAACACTGGCGGGACCACGCGCCTTATATGCGCAATACTCTATCAGAGCTACACTAGAATCCAGAAGCAAACGTCACAATTTAGAATCCAAAAAAAGATTGCAAAAAATAGTGCTTTTGTAATTTTTAATGTTTCAAAGGTTGAATAAAGTTTCTATTCGCATTATAATGATTTAAGTAAAACGTGTATTTATTTAAGAATTCGCCTTAATTTTTCCAAATTCATTGCTATTGAGGCGGCAGAACATATTAACCTATAATTCTAAAATTTGTTAAAGAATTGGTTGTTAATAAATATAGTAACTTTTAAGCACTACCGCAAACCTATAAACTAAATCTGTGATTTTTTTATTAATTTTTTTTAATTTTAACCATTTTAGTCCAATTTTTCTGAACTTTCTCTGCCCATTGAGGCGACAGAAGATATAAATTCAGAGTTACAAGATTTGCACACTTTTAATGATGGGAGTTCGCAACTTTTCCGCACTACTGCAAAAGATCTAAGATACTTCGACTTTTTTGGCCCTCCTACTACAGAGGCTAGGGCTACAACGACTTACATTCATCCAATGCTTGCCTCTAAACGACACATTTCATAGACGTATTGTTGTCAAACATCCTATTTCATCTGCTTACAAATGCTTTAATATCTTTGCCTTTGTTGGAATTTGAGAGATGACTTGTATTTTAACGTGCCTAAAAGAAAACATAACTTACCCAGACAAAAAACACTATATCTTTCTTGACTAAATAATTATTGAATAAGCATGTATAAAAGTGGGAAGCTTTCTAAGAATATTTAATTGAAAAGTGGGAATGTTTATAATTTTGTTGTATGAAAACAAGGATTTTGGAAATTTTGAAAAAGGCTATCTTATCAATTATAAAAGGCTAAAGTTAATTATTATTATGGGTTTTAATTTTTGAATTGTTAATATGAGCATGTTTCAAGCCACTTTTCTTAAACTGTCCTTTATTAGCTAAGGTTGTGAGATGGGTTATGTCATTCTGCATTAAATTTTCTCAGATTTAAAACACAAATGACTACACAGAGGAAAACACTATATCTTTTTTCTACTAAATATTTATTGGAATAAGCATATATAGATATGGGAAGATTTTCTGAACTGCACTTCATTGTATAGAGGACATTGAAATTCTAGTGGAAAGGCAATTTTTTTAAAAAAAATTTGAAGATTTAGGAAAAGGCTATCTATCGGTTTTAAACTTAAAATTTTGATGGAATGAAGATATTGAAGAAATAGTTGAAGAAACTGTTGAAGAAATAGTCAAAACTGTATGCCAAGAAGTTTAAATGACTGATTTCTGATTGATGAAAATAATTTTGATTTTCAATCGTCTTTGAATCATAAATATTAACATTCAAATTTCTTTTGAAACATTTACATCATAATATAAATAATAGTCATTTGGGGTATGTATGTTTGTTCCCACATTTCCTCCTAAACCATGGCACTGATTTCAATCCAAACTTTGCAGACTTATTAATTAAGACAAGGAGAAGATTACTGTCAACTTTTCAAGGTGCAAGCAGTCAGTTAATTAGAAAGTGTAAAACCGTTTCTCAGCAGCAACTTCGGGTAAATTTTCCTCAAAACGTATTTTTTTATACCATGTAAAGTTCAAATTTTTACCTTTACACTGATACCAATTATATGTCTGTGACATTTTTCTTCAAATTTTATTAATTTTCAAAAATTGATATTGTTAATTACCTGCAGACGTTTGAAATAACGCAAGATTTATAATACTTTGTTGCTATGCTCTGTTAATTAGACTTTGAACTAATTTTATTTCTGAAATTTTGCTTATTTTTTATAAATACAGTAGACGCGATTAACCGGGATCAGGTATCGGGACGACAAGAAAAAAACTTCTCGTGTGTAACTTATGGTTCTTAGAAACAAGGAATTTCGAAGAGAATGTCACAAAGCGATGAGGGAAAATCTTGTAACTCATCAACAATTAAGTCAAAGGTGACGCATTAGTACACACTGAGGCGTTACTTAGTACTAGACAGAAGATGAAAGCACACCTGCAGAAATGGTGAGAAATCTGCGTAGAATAATTCGTCGAAGAGTAAATGAAAAACGAAAACGAGCTTCTATCATTTCATTCTTCACAAAACAGTGATGTAAACTACATCTCTGTTTTTTATTTTAGTGTACAATTGTAAATCTAAATAACATTTAAATTTCTTTGTTAATTCTTTTCTTTTGTATTAATTAAACTATTAGCGTCTAATGTCTTGTGTATAATAATTTTTACATTTCCTATCATTTTTCCAAACTTTTTCATCAAATTTACATAAATTGGATTATCGGGATATTCGCTTATCGGGACGAAGAATTTTCCGACCATCGGTTAATCGAGTCTACTGTATATTTTATATAAGACGAGAGATCATCATCAACTTTAAAGCCCCCAATCTTATTAAATTTCAGTTAATTGGAAATTAGAAAAGCAAGATATGGAATTTTTTCGTGATATTTTTCGAAAATATGTATTAAGTCATAAAACTATTTTAAAGTTACATAAAACATATTTCAAGTTTTAAAATATCTTTCATGACACAAGTTTCATTTCACGTTCAGTTCGTTGTCCTCATTTAAAAAATTTTCAAAAATTAAATTGTGTGAAAAGTACAATATGTAACACTTTTTTTATTGGTGAAGAACAAGAATACATAAGAAAAAACATTACTATTTATTAAGTCTTGATGAAGATAATTTTATTATTTTTTATTCATAATTATTTCAACGTTTTTTTTTTCTTAATTAAAATGTACTATGTAGTGGTGTCCCGAAACATCTGTTAAAATCTTTCTTATACTGCAAGATTTATGAACAAAATTTGAAGTACCTTTGCAACGAATGTATGGAGAAAATTAGCTATCGGAGGTTTCTAAAAAATCGCCTGGTTCAATTGATTTTCTCATTTTAATTATAAAGTGTTTCTAGTAAAAAGAATTTTAGGTATTGTAATTTTTTCTATACAAAAAGTAATTTTTAACATCAAAAATAGTAAACGTAAGTATTTTAATCCTGAGCAAAGCCGGGCATAACAGATATAAATAAAGGCATTGTCGGTATGTATGTGGGTATGTGCGTATGTTTATCTCCTCCCTAAACCCTCAACCGATTTCAACCAAATTTTGTACACTTATTATTTAGACAAAGAGAGTTACATGTCAACTTTTGAAGTTTTAAAGTTAATTAAACACTCAGTTAATTAGAAATTAACCGAAACCATTTTTTCGCAACACCTTCAAGAGCAAATTATCCCTCAAACAATATTTTTATACTATCTTAAAGTTTAAAATTTTACCTTTTCAATGATACCAGTTTTATATCTGTGAAATTTTCCTTCAATTTTACATTAATTTTTCAAAATTTAATACATACCCAGATTACATGCAGACGATTTTAAAATAAATTTAATTGAATGATACTCCGTTGCAGGGCAACGGTTTGACTTTGAACAATTTACCTTTATGTTCTGATATTTTGTTTTATGCCGTTTTCCGTAATATTTTTCGAAAATATAGCACAAAAAACTATTTTTACACTATATTAAGTTTAAAATAATTGGTTTTCAGTGACACAAGTTTCATTTCGTTCAATTCTTTGTGGAAATTTTTAAATATTTTTTTCAAGAAATTAAATTGGGATAAAATTCGCAATTTGTATATTATTATTCAATTATTCAACAATTTGTAAATTGTTATAATATTTGTATTTATTGGAGAATAACAAGAATTACATAACAAGAACTGTTGCTAGAATACATTAGCAGAATCCTGAAAGAAGCCTAAAAGAAAAGTTTAAATCATCTGGTTCATAATTTATGCAGTCACAATTATTGATCTGGTTTGTTTTAGCGCTCTTTAGTAATGAAAATTAACTACTAATTAATTGTCCCAGAACATTCGTTAAAACCTTTCTTATACTGCAAGGTTGTGAGCAAAATCAGATAGAGCAAATATTAATAACTTTTGGAAAATTAGCTATAGGCGATTTTAAAATCTTCTGGTTCAATTGATATTCTGTTTTATTTGGACATTTCAAACGATAAAAAAAATTTTAGATATTATAATTTTCTGTAAAGTAGTTTCTAAATCAAAAATATTAGACACAGTAATTTAAGCCCGAGCAAAGCCGGGCAACAACATATATTAGCTGTCGTGAAATGAAAAACGCAAAACTGTAACGTTTCTTCAGGTGATGAGTATTGTGAATTTCTAAATATAAAAAGTTTGACATTTTCCTGAAATCAGTTGCACCGTAAGGCCTAAAACACTTGATTTTCATCCCTAATGTCCCTAAGCAAAAGCAGAGTTAGGAGTTTTTGAATCATTAAAACAAAGAGGTACGATGTGATATAACGTTAAGAAAAAGTAAGAATAAATATTTTACGTACTAGAAGGGACGGATGTTGACGTGGCAGTGTTTGCGGAGGGTCACGATACAGACCGTCGTTGAAGGGGAGTAATGAATAGGGTATCAGTAACAGTTTTCGCTTAGCTTTGTCAGGGAAATGTGGGTATGTTGGGAACGATGAAGATTAAATGGATGAGCGGTAACGATGAAAGCGTAGAGAAATAGTGGAAGAAATCAGTAAATATGAAAAAAAACCTATGAAATGTCTAAAGATGCGTTTTTCGAGGTAAATATTAGACATTACCGACGAGTGATGACCCTACCGCGAAGATTATACTTCGCGTCGACATCTCTCTGATAAGCAATCCTTTACTTACACCTTAAATCCATTAATCAGATGTTCGTAAAGTGAAATTTTATTAATGTTGAGGCTATTTCTTAGAGGTGCATGATTTCTTTTTTGGCAGAATTAGTGTTATTACCCAAATTTTGCTGATTCATTAATTCACATGCACGGATCGACAGACTTGCCGTGGTTGAATTTTTATACAAGTTGGCAAAAAATATACAGAATTTTGTGTAAAGGCCCCATACCAAATTTCATTTGTCTAGCTCAAACCGATTTTGAGTTATTTGTTCAAAAGACATGCAGTTTTAGTTTAGTTTAGTTCAGTAACGTTCCGTTCCAAGCAACAGGAGGGCTAAAGGACAAAAAAACGCCGCTCCATGCCCCACGTGCCTGATGTCATTACGGCAGCCGAACCAGTTGGGTGGACAAATTTTTCAGACTCAGGAGATCTAGAACTTGGAAATTCATAAAATTTCGAGGTCGAATTTTTTTTGGCGATTACTATATTTTCTCATTGCATACTTCGTATACGAAATAAAAACACATTTCTGATAATAAAGAATAACGGGAGCATGAAACACGTGTTCATTTGATTAATGATTCTAATTATAATTCGGATATTCGGGAAAGTTCAAAATCTAACTGCATAATTTGCTTTTATATCTGTAATAAATTTAAATTATAAGGAAAGAATTAATGTATATCCCGAATTAGTTAACAACAACTTTTTAGAAATTTTAAAATCAATAGATAAATTTTGTTTGCAATCAAACCAAGACGAGGAAAAAAAATGCTTTGTAATTAATTAATGTAATTAAGCAATTATGTAATTAATAATTAAAGAAATTTTAATTTCTGCCTTCAGCTACCATCTACTACTTTTGCTATCGGAACTAATTCTTCATTCTTTTTGAATACCACCAGGAAATACGGTCATATTACGACGATTATAGCTCGATTAAAGCTGTATTTTCGAAGTACCGTCGGGATATAAAGAGTTAAATTATAGTTTTGCCGAGGCTTAATTAAACCAGTACAAGCATTCCTTATGAAGATGATATAACATGATGAAGAGTTCAATGCCTGATTAATGAGCAATGCATTTTTCATGATGTTTAGGAAACACTGGACAACAAAAAAATCCATGTTGCTCGAGAAAGAAAGGGTTATACCAATTGTATTTTGTGCCTGATTTCAAATCCGTTAACCGGTTTTCTATCACCCATAGTTTTTTTGAGTAACGCAGTAACTCTTATTAAGTACATTAGAAATCATATTCAGGTTGTACACAGGCATATTAAAATGTTACAAATCTTCACTTTCTTGTGTATTTGTCCCGTCAACTGTCTTGGCGAGTAATATCCTTTTCAATATCAACAATAGTCGGCTAACATTTTTGAAACCATTTCCCTTGGTAACGAGCTTCTATATTTGAATATCTTGATGGAACATTTCACCATGCTCGTCGCTTAATAAGAGTTACTGCGTTGCTCCAAAACTATGGGTGATAAACGGTTAACAGTTTGAAATCAGGGCACAAAATACATTGTTATAACCCTTTCTTTCTCGAGCAACATGATTTTTTTTTGTTGTCCAGTGTTTCCCTAGAAACATCAAGTGAAAAATGCATTGCATTAATCAGGCATTGAACTCTTATCATGTTATAATTCTGTAAGGAATGCTTGTGGTTTAAGCCTTGAAGCACTATAATTTAACTCTTTATATTTGACGGTACTTGAAAATACAGCTTTAATCGAGCTTCAATCGTCGTAAATATGACCGTATTTCCTGGTGGTATTCAAAGAATGAAAGAATTAGTTCGATAGCAAGCAGTGATAGCTGAAGGCAGAAATTAAAATTTCTTAGTATTAATTACATTAATTAAGTTTAATTACATTAATTAATTACAAAGTTTTCCTCGTCTTGGTTTGATTGCAACAAAGTATCTATTGATTTTAAAATTTAAGACCTTTGTTAACTAATTCGGGATAACATTAATTCTTTCCTTATAATTTAAGAATTTATTACAGATATAAAGCAAATTATGCAGTTAAGATTTTGAACTTTCCCGAATATCCGAATTATAATTAGAATCATTAATCAAATGTTACGTGTTTCGTACTCCGTTATTCTTTATTATCAGAAATGTGTTTTTTATTTTCGTGTGAAGCAATGAGAAAATATAGTAATCATAAAAATTCGACCTCGATTTTATGAATCTCCAAAGTTCTAGACTCCCAGGTCTGAAAAAAAATTTGTCCGCAACTGGTTCGGTTGCCGTAATGACATCAGGCACGGGGGCATGGAGCGGCGTTTTTGTCCTTTAGCCCTCTGTTGCTTGGAAACGGAACGTTAATAGAACTAAACTAAACTAAAACTGCATGTCTTTGAACAAATAACTCAAAATCGGTTTTGAGCTAGACAAATGAAATTTGAGTATGGGGCCTTTACACAAGAATTTGTATATTTTTTGTAACTTTTGTATAAAAATTCAACCACGGCAAGTCTGTCGATCCGTGTGCATGTGAATTCAATGTGAGATCAGCAAAATTTGCAATAACACTAATTCTGCCAAAAAAGCGTCCATGCACTTAAGAAATAGCCTCAACATTAATAAAATTCCCCTCACTTTACGAACATCCTGATTAATGGATTTAAGGTGTAGTAAAAAGGATTCTTAACTATCGAAGATGTCGACGCGAAGTATAATCTTCGCGGTAGGGCCTCCAAGTCGGTAATGTCTAATATTTTACCTCGAAAACGCATCTTTTAGACATTTTCATAGGTTTTTTCATATTTTACTGATTTCTTCCACTATTTCTCTACGCTTTCTATCGTTACCGCTCATCATTTAATCTTCATCGTTCCCAACATACCATTTCCTGACAAAGTTAGCGCGAAGCTTGTTGCTCGATACCCTATTCCACCTTCAACGGTGTATGTGGAGGCCACTCAAACACCTTACGTCACATCAAACCCTTCTAGTACGTAAATATTTATTCTTACTTTCTCTAACGTTATATCACATCGTACTTTGTTTTAATGATTCCCTATCTGTTTTTGCTTTAGGACATTAGGGATGAAAATCAGTGTTTTTTAGGCCTTACGGTGCAACTGATTTCAGGAAAATGTCAAACTTTTATATTTAGAAATTCACAATAATTTCATCACCTGAAGAAACGTTTATTGTGCTGCGTTTTCATTTACGACAGCTAACTCTTATATATAGCTACTTTTGCCACGGCTGCTCAGGCTTAAATGCCTAGGTAATCTAACTATTTTGATTTGAAACTTACTTTTGTATGAAAAAATTATAATATCTAAAATTCTTTTATCCGTTTGAAATGTTTTTTAAAATAAAAATCAAGTATCAGGTGAACCAAGAAGATTTTTTAATATAGCTAATTTTCTCCAAAAAGTTATTAATATTGTTTCATTCGTTTTGCTCACAAATCTTGCAGTATAAGAAAGTTTTAACGAATGTTCTGGGACAATTAATTAGGTAGTTAATTTTCATTACTAAAGAGCGCTAAAACAAACCAGATCAATAATTGTGACTGCATAAATTATGAACCAGATGATTTGAAACTTTTCTTTTGAGGCTTCTTTTCGGGATTCTGCTAATGTATTCTAGCAACAGTTCTTGTATGTATTCTTGTTATTCTCCAATAAATACAAATATTAACAATTTACAGGTGATTGAATAATTGAATATCCTTCCTGGTGAATTTTATCCCAATTTAATTTTGAAAAAAATATTTAAATTTGTAAAATTGAACAATGAAACTTGTGTCACTGAAAAACCAATTATTTTAAACTTTAATATAGTGTAAAAAATAGTTTTTTTGTGCTATATTTTTCGAAAATATTACGAGAAAACGGCATAAAACAAAAAATATCAGAACATAAAAAAGGTAAGTGGTCAAAAGTCAAACCGTTGCCCACCAGCGGTATCATTCAATTAAGAATTTATTTTAAGGATCGTCTGCATGTAATCTGCATGTATTAAATTTTGAAAAATTAATAAAAATTGAAGGAAAATTTCACAGATATAAAACTAGTATGCATTGAAAAGGTAAAATTTTAAACTTTAAGATGACATAAATATTGTTTGAGGGATAATTTGCTCTGAAGGTGCTGCGAAAAAATGGTTTCAGTTAATTTCTAATTAACTGAGTGTTTTAATTAACTTTAAAACTTCAAAAGGGTGACTTTTAACAACTTCCTCTTGTCTTAATAATAAGTGTACAAAATTTGGTTGAAATCGGTTGAGGTGGTTTAGGGAGGATGGAACATACACATACCCACATACATACCGACAATGCCTTTATTTATATCTGTTATGCCCGGCTTTGCTCAGGATTAAAATACTTTCATGTTTAATATTTTTGATGTTAAAGTACTTTTTTGTATAGAAAATTACAATACCAAAATTCTTTTATTTCAGGAAACACTTTATAATTAAAATGAGAAAATCAATTGAACCAGGCGATTTTTTAGAAACCTCGATAGCTAATTTTTCTCCATAAGTTATTAATATTCGTTGCAAAAGGTACTTCAAGTATAAATCTTGCAGTATAAGAAAGATTTTTTTTTAACGAATGTTTCGGGACAATTAATTACATGTACATTTTTAGTAAAAAAAACGTTGAAATAGTGAATAAAAAAAATAATAAAATTAGTCTTCATCAAGACTTCTAATAAATAGTAACAGTTTTCTTATGTATTCTTGTTCTTCACCAATAAAAAGTGTTACATATTGTAACTTTCTACACAATTTAATTTTGAAAAGTTTTTTTTAAATGAGGACAACTTGAACGGAAATGAGAGCATTGATAATGAAAGATATTTTTTAAAACTTGAAATATGTTTTTATGTAACTTTAAAATAGTTTTTATGACTTATACATATTACCGAAAAATATCACGAAAATTCCATATCTTGCTTAATTTCAATTAGCATGAAATTTTAATAAGATTAGGGCTTTTAAAAGTTGATGATGATCTCTCTCGTCTTATAAAAAATATACGGTAGACTCTCGTTAACCGGGATGGTCGAGAAAATTCCCGGATAAGCGAATATCCCGGATAATCCAATTTATCAGCAAATTTTGATGAAAAGTTTGGAAAAATGATAGGAAATGTAGTATTATACAATAGACATTGAACGTTAATAGTTTAATTAATACAAAAGAAAAGAGGTAACAAGAAATTTAAATGTTATTTAGATTTACAATTCGTACAATTAAAATAAAAAGCAGAGATGTAGTTTACATCACTGTTTGTGAAGAATGAAATGATCTGTTTTCGTTTTTCTTTACTCTTCGACGATTATTCTACACTTATCAATACCATTTTTCTGCAGGTGTGCTTTCATCTTCTTGCTCCAAATAATTAGTAACGCCTCAGTGTGTACTAATGCGTCACCTTGACTTAATTGTTGATGAGTTACAAGATTTTCTCATCGCTCGGGACATTCTTCAGAATTCCTTACTTTCTAAGAACCATAAGTTACACGAGAAGTTTTTTTTGTCGTCCCGAATAATTCGTCCCGGTTAATCGGGTGTCTACTGTATTTATAAAAATAAGCAAAAAATTTCAGAAACAAAAGGTAGATAGTTCAAGAGTCTAACAACAGAGCATAGCAATATTAGTAATATAAATTTGCGTTATTTCAAAATCGTCAGGTAATTAACAATTTAATAATTTTGAAAAATTAATAAAATTTGAAAAAAATGTCTGAACATATAATTGGTATCAGTGTAAGTGGTGAACTTTTACGATGGTATAAAAATACGTTTTGAGGAAAAACGAAGTTGCTGCTGAAAACGGTTTCGTTAATTTCTAATTAATGACTGTTTGCACCTTGAAAAGTTGACGACATCTTCTCCTTGTCTTAATTAATAAGTCTGCAAAGTTTGATTGAAATCGTGCATGGTTTTGGGAGGAAATGGAACAACATACATACAAATGACTATTATTTATATTAAGGTATAAATGTTCAAGAAATTTGAATGTTAATATTTATGATTCAAGACGATTGAAAATCAAAATTATTTTCATCAATCAGAAATCAGTCATTAAAACTTCTTGGCATACAGTTTTGACTATTTCTTCAACAGTTTCTTCAACTATTTCTTCCAACATCTTCATTCCATCCAGAAAATTTTTTAAGTTTAAAACTGATAAGATAACCTTTTTCCAAATCTTCAAATTTTTTTAAAAAAATTGCCTTTTCCACTAAATTTCAATGTCCTCTATACAAATGAAGTGCAGTTCAGAAAATCTTCCTATATCTATATATGCTTATTTCAATAAATATTTAGTAAGAAAAAGATATAGTGTTTTTCCTCTGTGTAGTCATTTGTGTTCTGAGAAAAAAAATTCTGATCGCAGGGTGAAAAGCAACCCATCTGTGCTAGCTAATAAAGGACAGTTTAAGAAAAAGAGTAACTGAAACATGCTCCTGATAACAATTCAAAATTAAAACCCATAATAATAATTAACTTTTAGCCTTTATAATTGATGAATAGCCTTTTCAGAATTTCCAAAATCCTTGTTTTCTACAACAAAATTATAAACATTCCCACTTTTTTCAATTAAATATTCCTTAAAAACTTCCCACTTTTATACATGCTTATTCAATAATTATTTAGTCAAGAAAGATAGTGTTTTTTATTCTGGTAAAGTTATGTTTTCTTTTAGGCATCGTTAAAAAAATACAAGTCAATCTCTCAGAATTCCAACAAAGGCAAAGATATTAAAGCATTTGTAATAGATGTTTGACAACAATACACTCAGAAATGTCGTTTAAGGAAGAAGCATTGAATGAATGCAAGTCGTTGTAGCCAGCACTCTGTAGTAAGGAGGGCCAAAAAGTCGAAGTATCTTAGATCTTTTGCAGTAGTGCGGAAAAGTTGCGAACTTCCCATCATTAAAAGTGTGCAAAATCTTGTAACTCTGAATTTATATCTTCTGTCGCCTCAATGGGCGAAAAGTTCAGAAAATTGGACAAAATGGTTAAAATTCAAAAAAATTAATAAAAAATCACAGATTTAGTTATAGGTTTGCGGTAGTGCTTAAAGTTACTATTTATTAACCACCTCCTTAACAAATTTTAGAATTATAGGTTAATATGTTCTGCCGCCTCAATAGCAATGAATTTGGAAAAATTAAGGCAAATTTTAAAATAAAATACGTTTTACTTAAATCATTATAATGCGAATAGAAACTTATTCAACTTTTAGAAACATACAAAATTACAAAAGCATATTTTTGTAATCTTTTTTGGACTTAAATTGTGACGTTTGTTTTCGTTCTAGTGCAAGCTCTGATAAGTGTGCGTATATAAGGCGCGTGGTCCATGAAGTGTTAACGACCAAAGAACCAATTTGTAAAATGAAATCAAGATGAAGGAGAAAATAAAAAACATTAAATTTCTCACCGATTTTTGAGATAGATTCATCTGTGTATTCGTAAAACTGAATTGGCCATTTTCATGTGGTAGAATTTGGGTAATTGATTAAAATGTAATTAAATTAATCGATCAACTGATATTTAAGTTTTGAAAATAGTAAAATAGATAACATTATCATCGATAACACATAAGTATACAAAATTACAGGCATAAGGATGGGGAACCACAATGACGCCAGGCCGTGTGCGGCTTTCTTGAGATTTTATGCGACCTTACCAGTTACTTACAAGTACGGTAAACATATAATTTGATATGTATAAGGTTCCGCTCGACATTTTTTTCCCTAACTGCCTAAATTTAATAGTACCTTTTGCTCTAATACACCAGAAAGTGAGCGTGATTACAAAAAGCCCATCGTTACAAACAGAAAACAAGTCAGGTAAATAGAATTGAATAAATAATTACACTTAATTTTAAACAACAGACAAAAGTAAAGAATAAAAATATCTTGATAATAAAGTCAGAATCGGTAAAGCATGAACAGTTTTCAATGATTTTTCGGATGGATTATCTATATTTGTAACATTAGAGTGGTCATGTTTCATATGTCATAAAAAATTGTAAGAATTTTCAGGATCTAATTTTTAGAAATAAAATTTATAATTATTTCAATCTTTATTTACTTCCTCTAAAAAGTGTCAGCAGTGGCCTGGTGTTGAGGGGTCGGCTTCGGGGATGGATGTTCCGAGATTGAAACCTGCTGTGTATGAGAAGATACATTGCAATCTGGCGTCGAGTCAAAATACCTCATTGACGTGGTGTGTGGAAGTTGGGGAGACGGTATAGGCGGGTGCCGTCCTCGTCGTAGCGACCGCGGTTCGGAAACGTCCCGAAAGTAGCCCTCGCGTTGTTTCAAAACGGGCATGTTGTATAACTTAAACTAAAACTAATTAAACTGTTGGTATTTTAGACTCAATCCAATTGTTGGATAAACGTGTGTTTCAAAGTTATTATGGACTATCTGCATTCATCTCTAACGGAATCAGATGACCAGGGCGACATATGAACTGGAATTCTATTTCAGATGTGCAATCATACTAGCTTCGACAGCACAACCTACGACTGGATTCAGAGATTTAAAATTTTGTTAGTTCTGTAGTCTCGGTGACAATACGCTGTTTAATATTTTCAAATTAATAATCAGATAATCGACTAAATCAAATTTTATTCACATGAGTGGCTCACTGGTAAATTCCAGAAAAAACATTGAAAATTGAAGAGTGATTTTAATTACGAATATAAGTATAAATTAAAGTAAGAAAATAATTTTTCTAAAATTTGCTTTTAATGCACCAATAAGTGTGTCTTTAAACTGATTTTATTAATTTTTCCCAACCATATTACCTTACATACGCGACATTCCATCGATTCTTCCGTCCCTATTGATTTCAGAATATGTCACACCTGTAAAAGTATCTTATTTTAAGTGTCTTACTACTAAGAAATCTTTCAAAATGAAAAACTGTTTGATCACGCTAATTTTTGACTGACTGGGGAGTCTGTCGCAATTGTTATTACCCTAGAAGTAATGAATTTATAAGTAATGTTTATTGAATTGAGGCTGGATGTAATATTTGTTGATTAAGAAGTAACGAATTAACACCCTCAGAAAATTGTGATGCAACATTTCCAAAATGAATTACCGCATTATGTGAGTGCAGCAGTTGGAACTAGCTCAATTTTATTTAGGTCATCAACAGGAAAAACTACAGAGCAAGCTCTAATTATATAACTGCGTACGAGTTATTAATTACATATCGAATATAGTAAATTATCTGACAAATATTATTGCGATAGCAAAACATCGATATGAGGTGTGGAGACCCACGTTACTACAAACAACGATGGAACCAAAGATCAATTACCCTCAAGTGTTGCATTGCTATAGCATTTATAAAATATCTAAATCTATTATATTTTTAACTTCTATTTTATTTCAAATATCTAGCAACTAGATATTTTTTTATTTAATTTGAAAAGTTTCCAGATCTTGTATTGAGGGGAAGTATTTTCTCTCCTTTTTCTGAAACAGCCATCTTAGTGTCACTTGTTTTTTAGAAACAGGAACCGTGTTTTAAACTCAAAAACAAAGTCCATTCTCAGTCATCTACATGGGTGAATGAACTGCCGAATGGTAGAAATCTTGGAAAGCTTTTGACACTTTGGCGATAAATAATAACTATAATGGCGGTGAAATCTGATCGCCAACCTTCCTATAAATGAAAGCTTCTCGCCAATATTCGGGCTTTTGGGCTTGGATCTGACATCAAAGACCATGAAAAGGACGAATTGATATTACAATAAAATGAACCGGGCTGCGGTGGATAGAAACCAATCGGTCAGCACCCACGCAGGTATCATCCTTGGAGCATTTTGAAGGTCTGATCTTCATCTCGACCCCTCCATGCAGTGTCTTCTCTGGAAAATCCCGTTGCACGCAATAGCATAATGGACACTGAGTGATGTTACAGTTACCGAACCCCTTGCTCCTGACCTGGGGTGCGCATCTCTGTCATCTACAGCGGACGTATTGTCACCTCAACAAAAGATGAATCCTGGCGCAACCAAGAGGAAAGAAAAAAAGTTTAACGAATCCGATTTCAGGGCGTGAAAATGATTGACTCTCTCCGACTGAGGCATGGTTCCCGGGAAGCCTACAGTGTATCTTCCCTGCGCTTCGCGATAAACCCTTTACCCTAATGTAAAGAATTTGACAACGCAACCTTGGGACTGCTGCAGATTTCCTTTTCAAGGGTTATCTCTCTCGTCTCTTTTGAGCTCTTCGGCCTACCTCTAATAGATATTAGCTTCATCTGTGGAACTCATTTGCTTTTGGACTCTTCGGCCTACCTCTAATAGATGTGCCACATCTGTAGAAACTCGTTTCTTTTGAACTCTTCAGGCAACCTGTGATTAAAGCCGCGCACCACTGTCTGTGGGAACTTAAATCCCGTCAAACAGCGTTACCGCATAAAAGATAAGTAAACTTTTGTTTGAGTTTGAATGATTTGTTTGGAATTTTCCCATGAGTGTTACGAGTTTTTAATGACGTAAAGTGCACTTAATGGGGAAATTTCTTATGTAGTTTTTCACTTACTATTTCTGATGTGCAATTACTTACATATATTTATATGCTATTGTGGGTGGTCTGCATTATAGCGTATTGGTGTTTAGACATAAAATCTGGAATGGAAATGACATAATCCTCAACGCTGTTATGATTCAAGATGTTAATTTGCTATTTATAATGTTCTCATAATAAATGTTTTGTTTATATAATCCAATAGGTTGAAGTGACATTCTAGGTTGATATGAGGTAGCTGGATATTTTTATAATGAACACCAAGGGTAAAACCTTTATTGTTTAAGAACTTGTTTAGATATGTTTTAGAGGTGAGAAATCAAATTTACTTATCTCAATGATTTTCTAACGTTCTCAACACAACAGATGATTAATGGTGCCGTGACCAGGATACTTTGACTGAGTTATTGTCATAGCAATTGTAAACATTGTGCACTAAAGATTGCGGAACGACTAACTTTGCTTTTAATTATGTCTACCAGTGTCATTTCGATAGCATGACAATAAACCATTTTAATGAAAATTTCGGCGATTTTGATGAAATTCAAAATTTGATTCAACGGCTTTTATATTATTGCAATACGAATCACTCTTTTGTTTACAAATCAACTCCTCAGTGGGGTGGAACACAATTTAAATTTAAATTCAGTACAATCTGCATCAACAGCATGAACTTCCTTAATATCTTTGTCATTATCAAGTCCTCTTTTGGATATTTGGCTCTTGATAGAGTAATAAGCCATGAAATTTAATCTACCAGGCTTACGAATAATTTTATAAGTGTATTCCTGTAATGTTAGAAACCATCGAGCAATTCAAATGTGGGGTCTTTTTGAGTTTTTGATTTTGAGAGACTTTGTTGGTCACAATAAACAACAAGAATTCTGAACCGTACAAATAATTTTTTGAAATGAGTATGTAAAAGGAATTCCCAGTGCCTCTTTTCACAGACTGGTATTTGATTTCTGTAGGGCCCAGCTTCCTGGAGGCAAAAGCAACAGGGTGTTGGCTCATTTCATCTTCTTGCATAAGAAGGGGCCCCGAGAGAAAGAATTTGCTTGCGTCGCTGCACAAAACAAATGGTTTTGAAAAATCGGCAAGAAAGACAAGGTTGAGAGATGACAATAAATTTTTTAATGATTCAAATGCCTGCTGTTTAAAGTTCGGTCAGATAAATTTTGATGTTTCTTAGTCAAGTTTGTAAGTGGTAAAAGCCAATTTCGGAATAATTTGAGATAAATTTTTCTGTAAAACCCAGTTAAACCTAAAGGACCTAACTTGCTTTTTTGGTTTGGGTGGTAGTACTTTTTTTATCGAATCTAGATTTTTTAGGATCTGGTAAAACTTGTCCTTCTCTTACGGTATGACCTAACTATGTTATTTGTTGTTGTAAAACGACATTTACTAAAACCTTTATATTAGCTGTTCTAAGTCTCTGAAATAAGTTCAAGTCTCTCAATATGCCCCTGAAAAGATTCGAGGCAACGACACGTCATCAATGTAAACAAGCAACTTTTAAATCATTTAGTCCTGCCGTAATATTCATCAATCTCTGAAAACCAGCGCTAGCGTTTTTAGTGAAAGGAACCTCTTGTACTCAAAAGAAAAGTCCAAATTCAGTTATTATGGCTGTAAATGTGAATGGTCTGAGTGCATTGACATTTGGGTGGATGGAAACCAGAGGGTCAGATCCATTAAAGTGAAATATTTAGCACCAGACAACATGTCAATCATTTCATAAATTTGAGAAGGAAAATTGTCCGGTATTGTTTTGCTATTTAGCTTTCTGAGGTGGAAGCCAAACAGTAGGACCATCAGATTTTTGAACCAAAAGGACGGGCGCCGCGTATGCACTTTTTTGCTAAGGCTGAATAATACCAGCATCAATAAGACAATATTTGCCTCTTCATTTCCGGTTTTTAGGTTATATGGCACCTACGGTTTTGTCATGTGGGGTATTATCTGTGAGATAGATTTCATGCTTGTAGTGGGCATTCTCAAGATCAGCTTCTTGCGCAAAGGCAGATTTATATTTGTTGAGTAAAATTAATTACTGAGCTCTTTGATAAAGTTAAATGATTAAGTTTAGTCCATTTCCCAGTCTCTTTTGATTGTTCTAAATTTATATTGTTTATGCTTTCAACATTTTGCTATTTTATGAATTTTGGATACTTTAACAGTACCCATTCCTTTATTTAGATTAAGAGGAATTATCATACAAATTTAAAATAAGGTTAAGCATTTATTATTTTCCATTAAATTAGTGACATCTAGCAACCAGAAGAATTTGATCTAGAATTTACATTTTTTTTTCATGCATTAAAAGGTTTGACCAATTTGCACATAATCTATTCTTTATAACTTGATATCATTATATCTGTGACCCAGGGGGTATTGTGACTTTTAGAAAACGCTACCAATTATAGGAGGGGTCTCAGAGGCATCCTTAATATTTTCATTAGAATTATTTTCTTCTACCTTAAGATTATTTTCATTTTTACTAACACCCTCCCAAGTATTCCATAATGCGCCATAAATTTGCGGATCAGTCCTCGTAAATCCCATTTGCTGTTATAATACAGTTACTAATAGTATTTTGCTTGTTTACATTAAATTCATAAATTCTAGAAAATTTAGTCAATTATTAAGTCGAAAGTCGGAGATAATATATTATTGAAATCCCAAAATTAATTTTAAAATCATTGCCCTCAATATTTAATAGACATTAGATTACTTTACTGGAAACATTAGTTGTCCCATTGTGGTTTTAACTCAATTGGTGGGGTCTCGATTACCTACCTCCATTTTTTAAACCACCGTAAACATTTGAGGACATTACGTTCATGGATTTGCACCCGTGTCAATTAAGGCATTATAATTTGCATCTATTTGTACAGTAATAATTGGCAAGAACAAGAAGAAAAATTTGTTTCGCTCTCAGTTGGATCATCGAGGGCTTTCATGGAGGCAGAAGATCAACTTCTCCATCCAAAATTAGTTTAAATCTGCTATTTTTCATACGGACCTCGTCTCTGACAGTTTGATTGGTAACGGCCTGATTTTTTTGCCCTCTATCCCCTAATTCTTTTCCTGCACTCAGGGGCTTTATGGCCGACAATTTGGCTAGTTACAGGTAGGAACCTGTCTTTGTCTCACTGGGTTATTAGCATAAGGCCTAGAGGAAATTTTTTTGCACCTTATCTAATCGCGCATTTAGTCCTTGCAGTTGCTGTGTAACCAATTCTAATGACTTGGCTTAACTGGTTTTAATTATTTGAGCCAAATCTGAAGGTTCTGATGGTTTATAGCACCAGCATTTGTTTGGGGTCATTATTATCTCAAGCGTTTTTCTATCCTTTCGGCCCAGTGTATAGCTCAGAATGTCGTTTGATTCATAATCATAACCTGAGATTTAATATTTTTTAGTCCTGAAACAAATTGGATAACAATAACCTATTCTTAAATTTTTCAGATAATTTCTCATCATTTCCATTTTTTTTTCATCAAGCTCTGGTGAGCTAAACCTTCTAAACCGATTCGATTTCAAATTGGGACGTTGAGAAAACCTAGAAAATAGAGTTGAAAAAAATGAATGACTATCTTTAAATTGTTCGATCATGCTCTCTGAATTTTTATAATCAACATTTTCAGATTTTTAAAGACGCTTCATAATAATGTCGCGCCTTTCCTTCTAGCTTAAGTTTCGAAGTGATGAGCCGTTGCTCTTCATTCCCATACACATCAGAAATGCGCAAGTCGGTAAGCTTGACCCTATGCTGTTAAACCGGGTTTCTATATTTTAAGTTGGCAGAAAGAAAAGCTACTAGGTACTAAACGGCCAAGTGAAAGAAGCCGCCAGAAGCCTGAAACACTTCTTCACTGATTCAGATATGAATCAGATGCAGCGCCTCTAACTAACAAACAAAATAGTATTTAATGATTTCAATGTATTTATTCGGTTTATAATTGCAATGAAACGAATGCAAACAAAATAATACAATATATTGTGGAAAAAAAGGTACTTTGTAAGATCGCCACAGGTTTCAAAACAGTTAAAATGTTTTTTTCCAAAAAATAAATATGGGTCTTGAATTGTAATTACATCCCTTTTTGGTATTTATTTTTGACCTTCGCATAATATATTTATATAATTGAAACAGCTTTCAACTAATTCTAGAAGAATATTTCTGTAACAATCATGGAATTTTGTAATCATCAGCAAATTTTTTCTATCCCACATATTATGGGTTCGGTGGAGCCCTTCGCTTCATCTTTTGCGAACAGCCTTAAACAGCACCGGAACGTTCCTAGCGGGTGACAAAAAATCGTGCTGTTTTAGGATGTTTCACAATTTTATTATTTATTTCTCGTAAAAAACAAAATACAATGCGGTGCGTTCCGGATTCGTACTCCTGCAGCTATCCCACCATTAAAAATGCATCAAGAATTAGGTTCTGGTGTAGTCACTGGTGGTGTCAGAAATGATAACAAACCTTCATCCCTTCCTTCTAGTGCGCCTGGAATGTTTTTGTTTTATAAAAAATAACTCAATGACCTTGGAGATAACAGGCAAAATCGGTCGATTCAGGGCAATAAATAAATTGTTTCAGATGGTGGAAAAATGAAGGAAATATTATTGTAAATGTGTTGTAAGTGTTCATATAGATAGGAACACTTACAACACAGATCTAAACTTTGATGTTTGTTAGAGTCACAAAACAATATGCCCGTCTCTCCTGTTGCTATTGTTACTGGGGTGCCCAAGGCATTGGAGCCGCTGTTTGCATAGAACTGTTGAAAACGGATACCGAGGTATGTATATGCTTTATTTTCCATGCTTATTTTTAAAATGCACTTTCAAAGACTTATCAGATATTGCTATTATAACATCATCCGTCTACGACCACACGAGCGTTTTCCTGCAGCAGCTGCTTTTGAGTCAACCGCGTAGAATTATAGACAGAATGCTGAGGGCTGGGGCCTGGCCACACGCGTGACCCATTCCTCTGTTTTCTACCTTTCTCTCTGGGTGCATTATCGCAGCTGCCGCAGACGATGCGGGTCTATTTTTTCAGGCGCGGGAAATAATCGCTTTGCTTCTTATGGTGGTTCCGTTGGTATTTTCCTGTTCCAGATACCAGTTTTCTCTTGATAATCCTAGACAGTTGCTAAAAAACTTGTCTAAGAACCCTGTCCGGGCCTCAGGCCTCGAAATTTTTCAGCATTTTCAGGTTATTTAATTTTGTACTTTTATTTGGTTTGCAAGGGCTATGTACTCGAACGTAGTTAAATTAAAATTAAGTACCGTTTAAAATTCAAAACACTATTCTTAGCAATTTTTTCATGTTTAAAATTTCTCTTGCGGTCAATCTTTTTTCTTACAGTTGAAGGATTGACTCATGAGTCCACCCTGTCAACTTTGTATGAGGTATTTGAAATGTACTAAAACAATTTTGTTGCTTTTTTTTACCATTTTTTGTTAAAAAAATTATTTTAAGTTTAAATTTTTTAAACACAGGGTAATGAAACTAACTAACTTTCTTGAAGCTGACCAGCAATTAAATGTACAAAATTTTCATAACTATGTTTATATAAAACTGCTTATATAGATATTGAATTAAAATCATTAAAATCTGTCTTTGGTAGTTATGGACGGGGAGGGCCCGTAGAGATTGATTTGCCTAAGGGCTGATACAGGACTTAATCTGGCTTTGTTATGTTCTGTTCTACATATTTTGATATTTAAAATAAATATATCAGGAATACTAATTGGATAGTGACATGGAACTTCCACTTTTATATCTGAATGTGAATATTTCAGTTGAAAATATTGGCAATTTCATTTATTTATTTTCATCTTTCAACTCATTCTTTGGTCCTTTTATTTTTGTTCTTTTTGTTAAGTGTTTACATTTCTGTTTCTTTTAAATAAATTGTCTTAAATAATTGCCTTATTAACCCTTTCGCAATTACAACCCCTAATTTTAATAATTACTCTCTTAAAGTTGATTGTTTGTCCTTTTTCAGATCGCGGTTAAAAATTATGAAGTACGCCACAAAATAGCACTCGTGATGCTTCAAAACCAAGCGTTAGTATAACTAAAATAAGCTATTTGTGTCGTGAAACTGCAAAGTAGTATCACCACTTTTCAAAATACGTTTTTAAGAATTATATGTCCATTTGACCCTCTTAACATCTCATCATCATGAATTGATAACTAGAATACATTGCAGAAATATTCGAATGCATGCAGTTTATTTTTCAAATCTCATGTTGACTAGATGTTACGAAGATCCTTTAACAAAATTTTCTTTATTTGGAAATGGCCACTTCTGCAGCTATACGACTGATTTGTTTTTATTTGTGTCTTAATTAGTAAAATTTGCGTTGGTGTTGGTAAAATGAATAAATATGGTTCCAAATTTAAGGAGAATTCTTTTTTGATTACCTTCTTACTTTAAAGAAAAAAATTAAGAACCTATAATTTATCTTTGATTTTTTTTTTTAGTTGAAGAAGGAAGCAGGGCAAATGAAAACCAAAACTCTAATGATATAAACACTTTATAACACTTTGTTTCGTTTACAAGTACGAGAAAAATGGAATGCACCTTCTATTTATACACTTCAATGTATCAAAGTTTCACACAAACAACTGCTTGAATTCGCCACTCTGTTGCACTAGAAAGCAGAAACAAATGTCAGATCGCGCGTCAGAAAAAACGCACGTGTGGCCGGCCGTGGTTTGGATACGGCCGCTGGGGAAAATGGCCGCCGCGAAAGTGACGAAGAACCACTCGTGTGGACGCATCCTCAAGTATGGGATTTATATCGTTTATTTCTATTTATTATATAAAACAATTAAGTATTTTCAATAGCCTGTAGACGATGGCTGATTTTTTATAATTTTACTTTAAGCTGCGGCTTATAGTACAAGTGTTTAATATTACCTTTGTTATCATAAGTACGTGACTGCCAGTGTCAAAAGTGTGCATGCGAAAAAATAGTTTGTTTTTATCATTTACTTGAGATAACTCCGAAATGTTTGTGGAAGGAAAAGAAATTGAAGAAGTTCAAGAAGGTTCATTTTAATTAATTAGAGTTAAAATATTTAAAAAAATTAGTTTCATTTGATAATTTTATTTCATTTCTTTTGTTCAGATAATATCTTTAAGACGTTATATTATCTTTATAAAATGAAACATTCTACCGTTTAATAACCTCAAGAAGGTTTATTGTTAAATAAACGCGGGGCGCCAGTTTTAACCGCCATTTGCGGCTAACTCACAGGAAATTGAAATCGCGGATTTAAAATAAAAGTTGAGCCCAAAAGCAGTAGAGTCAAATTTATTGTTCACACATCTACCACAAAATAATGATTCTGGTTAACTAAGATTACCTTTTACAACTCATGAGCATGGCGAGATTCGTCTGTTCCGTGACGGAGAAAGCGACCATCCTCGCACGAACAGTCAAGACACTCTGTCTACCTTGCTGTTGCGAAGGTCACACGGCGCCAATCCAGCGGCAGGAGGCGAGACAAAATGTGACTGCCACAACTAATATAAGTTAATCTGTGTTGATACTCGCGATTTTGGTAATGTTAACCAACTGGTGTAAGATTCTCTTTACCTGCCGCATTTTTTTTTAAATTCAGTTCTTTCTATAATTTTCACAATGACTTATAATACAAGCTGTTGGAGATTCAGAGACAGGATTTTCTGTTACACTGTTTGAGTATACGCTCCTTTTATTTATTTTTTTGTAAATGTTCCACGAAGTTTCAGAATAGTGGGTATGTGTTTTCTTATATTATTGACTATTAATCAGGATAAAATATAGAGCATCTGCTGGTTAATGTTGACATCTATTCTATACATCGATGATCTTCGTGGGGGAACATCTCTTTTCCAGAAAAATATTTATAATTATAAAAATAATCAGTATAAGAAATCATTTTTCTGTTTATTACAGAAAATGATGGCATTTAAGTTTGATACTATTCCCAGTCTTTCATAGGTTTTCAATTCTCTTAGAGTGTGCGTTTCACCTTAAATAAGCTCTTCTCTGGTTTGATTTCAAGCTCACTTCTAGGCAGCTTTCTATCCCCAAGCATCCTCCTTATGGAAGGGTCTAGAAACACAGAGGTCTTAGGGATATCACAAAAGCGAGAAATAATCCGATTAGGGAACCACAATTGTACAATTTTTTGGTTCCGAATGTAAAAGTAGTGGCCTCATCTTGAAGATCCCCGCGACCTCTGCTACTGTTTCCTAGTTTTATCTATTCATTTATCTCCTTTGGAGAATGGTTCAAATGTTTTGAAACTTGTTTTACGTGGAAGGCAATTAAATTTATGCAGCGTCTTCTTCTTCAGGTAAAGCAATTCTCGCATTTGCATACATACCACAGCTGTTTTTTGGTATATCTATCTCTGATGCAATTAAAGAGTTTTCTTAAATCCAATAACTGCAATATTGTTTTATAGTCTAATTCATTCAAATGAATTATATTGATACTTCGACGTTTCTCACCACTTTTTGAAAGAAAATGCGTGGTGCTTTCCAAGACCATAGTGTCATAATGGAACTAAAAGCCGAATCGTATGCAGAATTAATAGACACATGTCACTTGAACCCACATCACAGCCGGCCTCAGGAGATGCGGGACCCAATTGGAAACAATTTTGGATAACCCCGTTATATTTAAGTTTTAAGAAATAATGCATAATAAATAATAAACATGAAATTTTTTTAAATAAATTAATAATATTTATTCATAAAAAGCAATATTAAAAATAATTCTAAAAACTTATTTAGTTAATATGACAATTAATTTAAGGAATTCAAAACGTTGGATATTTTTTATTGCTTTTTGATGGGATACATGTTTGTAGTGGGTACTCTGAATTACGACTGTAAAGTTATTTATTCATGATGCAGGACACAAGTATGGACAAGGACGGAAATATATATTTAAAAAAAAAATTACAATTTTCATTCTTGACTTCGATCTAGTAAAAATAATAATTAAATATATATCAATTACATACGATATTTTTAAATCCAATCGGCTAAAATCTGACCCCTTTCCTCCCTACCAGCCTAGTATCATATTCTAAAGACATTCGCTTTCCCGTGAAGCACCCTTTGTATTGCTGGATTTGAAATACACGTAACAAAAGAGTAGAAATTATTTGAATAGTTTTAATAAAATCAGACAATGAGAGTAGATTTGATTTAGTTATTAACGCACCGATTTCAATATAACGTTCAGGTAGTATACTCGTTTGTTGAGGAAGGGCGTGACTTCTCAGAGAGACCAGGGGTATCGTAAATCACCAACTAGACTAGTATCACTCATAATTAATTTTGTTGAAAACATAGAAGGTTCTTGGTTAAGTATGTTTACAAAATAAGGTAATGGGTCTATGTACATACAAATCTTATTTGAACAGTAATTGAGATAGGGTGTAATTTTGGGATAGTGTTGAGACATGCCATTAATCAGTAGAAATTAAAAGCCACTCAGAGCAACGTCTCACAAAATCTATCCGGGTAAAGTTCATCAGTCCTCACGAGCGTCCCTCATCTTGAATTAAAACTTCAACAGTTCAGATACCCAAACTACGCTCTCGGAAATAACTAAACAGAAGCACAGCTTCTTAACGTGTCCCGTCAGGGTTTGAACGATTATTCTCACAGCTTCAGGAATTGGTTGCACAGGACCAAGTTACTTCGAAAACCATTACGAAGAACTAACACTTGATACATGATCTAAGATCGGAATCTTATCACGAGATGATCAGACGATCAAAAAACAACTCCCTTTTCTGCCGCCGCATCTTAAATCCTCCCGTTTTTCGAAACAAAGGTCCACCAACTCGTGAGGATTTGCTAAGAATTCGATGACGTTCCTTTCCTCTCTCCTCTAGTGTCTGGCTCATTTACATAAGTCAACGACGTCCGCAAGTATTAGTGACTTCCTTTCATGTCTCTTCCCTAGGCGATGATTTATGTCTAATGGCAGTCTCGGCTATTAACGGTTGGGCTATAAGTAGTCTCTTGTTACAGTTCAACTGAGAAGGGACATCATCACTCCTTCTTGAATAGAAGCGCTGAAAAAAAGGAACTGTGTGGCAAGAGTCACTCGATCCGTAGAAGGTCATCATCAGGCAGGGAAGCCCTTTTGTGTGGATACTCCTTTGTTAGAGATTTTCAGCAGTCGAGGTGGCTACCAGGAACCAGGAAATACAGGCAGCCATAGAGGCTTAAGCGAAGAACCAGTGGGGAGTTTGTGACGTCACCATGTTGACACCGAGCTCGAAAATGCGAAATTCCCTTTACTATAGGGTTTTGTGTGAATGTTATTTCTTTTTTTTTTTTACTTAATATTTAAAGGTGGATGCCAGTATTTGGTGTGAGATCAATCAGATACACGGCCATTTCAATGATGCAGAGACTTTTGACACAAAATATACGGGAAAGAAAAAATGAAAATCGACATCTGTCGGCATACACTATCCACTGTTAGAAAAAAAGCTGACTGACTCGAACTAATAAATATTTGCTTTTAAATAAAATGGATTGTTTGTTTTACCTCTATTATTTTTTTTATTTATTTGAGAGAAAAAAAATTATATCAAATAATGTATTGTAAATACTTGCGAAGCAGACATACCTTTTACATTCATTTCCTTAACTATACTTAAATATGTATTTAAATATAATACAGTTATATATATAAATTTTTTTCATAACCATAAAATATCAGAAGCATACCAGGTCTACAAAAAAATTTTGACAACATCCTTTAATGTGCTAGCATTCCGATCGTATACCTATCTGATTTCATAATATAAATAAGATTACGATGAAATAGATCGAATAATTAAATGACTCAGAAATATCTTCTCCTGTCCACTTGATTTTTTGTTCTTAATTTATTACGGCATTTATCTATGTTGATGATGTTAAGATATTTTTAAAATTTTCTTCTATCTTTGATATTTTTTCAGTTTACTTTTCTACCTTTTATTTTCGGTTAAATACGTAATTGAGCTTTCGTTTTCATTTCTTTATTTTTTTTCTCTGACTTTTCTTAGTCTCCTCTTTTTTGTCTTTTAGAGTTTTTTTCAAGAAATATAATTCTTTCCAGAAGTAATGCATTTTCTTTCTTGGTATTTCTCTGGCCTGGTGGCTACTTTGGCGGAAGCCAGTTATAACAACTGGCCTGGAATATTCACACTGCTTTCTTTTGAACTGTGGGTCAGATGACAGAAAGACACGTGAATTCCAACCCCTCTTAGTTTTCCACCAGAGTAGCGGAAGGATCTGCTTGATTTACTGTGCATTGAACAGTGCATTGCACGTGACTCCTTGGTGTCGAAGAAGTCGAGACTGCTACCAAACTATAGCTGTACCAAACACTCCCTAGGGAAGGCGGAATTATAAGCAGGCTTCATCGCGCGGTCAGTCTAAATGAATGATTCAGCTATGAATTTGGAAACGTTTGCGATTTTCAATGATTATTTATCGCATAAATCAACTTTCAAATTTTTCGAGGTCATTATTGGATTGATTAAAATAATAGTATCGCAACATTACATTTGAAATAATTATCACCTTTTTTAGTTGGGAAAGTTAATTTCTTCTTAAGGCTGTTAGATATTTACAGAGCCAAATATCTACTTAAAAGATTTTTCTGTCTAATATGAATCAATCTTCAGGTATGTGTAGCTGAAACATTGAAGATCAAAAGCCGAGGAATTTGTGAGGGAGCAGGGAAAAAAGTTTGGCAAGGAAATGTCTTAGCTATACGTCAGCGATTAATATCAAGATCCGACACTCAAGTAAAGTTAACTCTAAATCCACTAATTTTTTTCAAATGACAATATTTCCAATTTAAATGTTGCTGTTAATCTCCGTTTTTTATATAGAACATGTAGTGGCGTTGAAATAGTGGAGAAAGGAAGGTATACTGGGTTGTCGCACTTGGAGTTCTCTGTAAGAGGTAATAATATAGCTCATAATGTTACATGAGATTTAAACAAGTATTTCAGGGTATGGCTCGAGATTGAAGGAATTAAAAGTTAATTCTGCAAAAAATTCTCGGTAGGTGGCACTGTAACACGAGTGAAATATGTTTTCTGGAAAAGCTGGCTTTGGTACGACGAGGATCAAAGACTCAGTAAAACTTGCCAGAAAGGTTCTTCACTAAATTTTTTAGAATTTACATCAAGATGTAGAATTTAAAATGCCGATAAGTGAGTGATATGACTTGAACAGCTTTTAGAGTAGCTTATAGTAACGGTATATACTTTGCTAGTATAATTGCAATGGAAACATTTACTGTTTACAAGAGAATGGATATTGCATCATTATACAATTTGTTAACCAAATCAAGTGAGATCAATCTAAGTAAAAAAATGAAACTGGCTATGACATCAGATTAATATGATAAGACAAAATGGATGGAATTTTTTTAAAAAAAAAAATAATAGTATGTTAACGGACATTTTTTCAAAAAATCTTTTGGGATATCTTTAATTTATTGAAAACTCAACACCATGGGATGTGAAGATGATACAAACAGATACATAAATGCCTAAAGAAAACATTGACCATTTTTTGCTAGAGTATTTTGAAATAACTCATTTCTAATAATTTTCTTTTAAAATCAAACATTGAAACGGTATTTTGTTTTTTAGAGCTTTTTGAAGAGACTGGAAATTGCTTTTAAGAGGTGGATGTTCTTATAAACTAACGCAGGGGTCTTACTAGAGGCATGATCCTGGCAAAGTCTAGAAGTTAATTTGGTGAAATTGCGAATAGTTAATTTTAAAATGCAGAGTTTTGGCTAATAAACAGAATATAAGAAAACCACCCGATAAAAGTGATACTGAACGAGCTTTATCATTTGAAAATTTAGTTGGGACCTCTCTTTTTTGGATATGCAGCCTGAAATACATGGGAAAAGTAAAGGAGGAAATGGAGGTGTGGTTATCAACACCGCTTCTCTTACAGAGTAACTCGAACTCTTACAAGTTTTTTCTGCAAAATCTATAATATGGTTTTAAAAATAGCAGAAAATAGTCTTACATTTATAACATTTTAAATTTAATTATTATTTTGGAATTTGTTGTTTTAGATTTGAAACATTGTTTTTGTTTAACTTAGCATTGCATCTCAACAAATGAAGAATGAAAGGCTATTTCAGTCAAATCATGAAACTAAAAACAGAAATATTTAGATTAAACAGTAAAACAGTCATTTCCCGCTCATGGTATTTCAATTCGATGTTGCAAAACTTCTGGATGGTTTGCTAAACTGTTAAGATATAGAGTTAAAATGATTCAGTTGGATTAGATTGGATTTTTGGTTTAGTGGCGCAAGAGCCATATTTGGCTCCATTCGAAGACTGAACATCTGCTTCGAACACTTTGACGCTATCGTTCTGGAGTTTGAAAAGGAGAAACGGGCTGGGCTGCATATCTCTGTGAATGTCCAACAGAAGAATAGGTTCTTTGGTAGATGGAGGGGTTATGGCATCGGGCACCCATCTGCGGATGGTTCGAAGACCGAACAGGGGTGTAGGGGCAGTATTTTTCGTCTGGTCAGAGCAAATATATAGTCTAGATGATTGGCCTTGAAACACACCAACAGACCAATACAACAAGCCTCCCTCAACAGCCCAATCTAGTCTAGTGGACAATAAGGCGAGTGTCCAGGCTGCAGCTAACCCAAGTAGAAACACAACAGCTAAAGAGATCTGTAAGAGCCTTGTCACAAATAAGTATATACACATTTCTTGGATCAAAGTTCAGATTGCTACGACGGAAACAGTAGGCAGACAGATTATCAAAAGAAGCTGCAGGAGCCTTATAGATATCCACTATCTGTTAAGGCTCCAGGCCCTCATGAAATCAATCTTCAAAAGAAAAATGATGGAGGACTGGCAGTCAAACTGGGAAGAAAGAAGATACGGGATGTCACATTTAACCTCCTGCCAGAGTCTCGGCTCAACCATACTGCTGGAAAGGAAGAAATCTGCACGAAACGGCCCATTTCCTCGTATGAAAAGGTTTAACCTTGCTTCGACAGCAAATTGCCCATGTGGAAACAGAAACGGCATTATCCTTTGCATTGGGTATGTGACTGAATGCATCCTTCACATAACTAAACCGGTACAGCAACGAGCTAATCGGTTCCGCAACGTCGCTTCTAGCAAAGGCTACCGACTTAAAATAAAACGATTGCTACACCATCTTAATGATATTTTTCAAGAGCTCCTTCGACTAAATCCATTATCATCTTTCACTTCAAGTCTCTTCCATTCCTGCAAACCTACATTTAAAATTTTGCGCCCACCTTCGCCGAAGTGACCCAGCACACCTGAACTATTCTCCGCTTCCACACAGAAGAACTTCCACTTTATGGAAAAGAACAATCAACAGAACAGATTCACATGTGCTTTAATACTAGCATTTTTGTTTGACAATGACATTTTGTTGTTTTGACATTTTTTTGTTTTGACTTTTTTATTTAGTGGTTTTTCTCTCTTGTTTGTTGATGTGTACATTTCATACTCATATTTCTTTCCTTTTTACAGTTTTTGTTTTTTGTATATGATTTTATATAATACTCCCCTTTGTTTCTTGTATATTATACCAGCTTTTTAGATTTGTATTTTTTGTAACTTTTCCATCTCTCTGCCCTCGCCATTTTTTTGCTAGACAGTTAAGGAGCGGCTTCCGTTGTCTCTTCCATTTCATGTCCGCCACTGTTTTAAATAACCAAGGTTATAGACACAGGGGCATGAAGTGGTGTTCTATACTACCAGACGCCTGGTTAAAAAGTAAAAAAACCCAACTAATAGTTGAATAATTTTAAATGCTTTTTATTAAAATCGAAGGTTTTCCCTAAAATATCAAAATAAAATAATGAAGCATCATGGTGCATCACAGCTTAAATACCAGGAAAAACAGAATTTAAATAAAATGAGGTGTAAACCAATTGCTTTCAAAAACTTAAAAAAGGTTTTTTTTCGGTTACCTTAACATAAACAAAAGGGTTATGTTGAGGATCGTTCACCCACCAGAACTTGTGTGTCCAATGATGATGAATTAAAAAACACATAAGGTGAAGACTAAAATCGGACACTCACTTAAAAAATGAATAACAGTTAAGTTCAATTAGCAACTTGAGAAAATGAAATCGTTCGCCTAATAAAAGATGTTTTTTGGGTAAAACGTGTATGACTATTGAAGTCTAGTCAATTGCCATCAGGCTCATGCATTGGTATAAAGACCAAAATGAAATTGTGTGTTTGAAACTCAGGTTTATTGATGACCTGATGATTCCATGATACCTGCCACAATAGGTGAACCCGACGCGAAAAAGATTTCTTTTAGATTCGCAGCATGGAATTTCTCGCTAGAGACGCGCGAAGAGCATTGTTTTCCAGCGTTATCACTAGCTCTAATTTCGAATGACAATGGAATCCAGCAAAATAGAATATCAAAATCCCTGCTTTGTAAAATCTTTAAAATACCAGGATTTCCAGCAATCGGTTGCATCCTATTGTGAAAATAAGAACAGAGTTTCCAGGAACTCATGCTGTCAGTATAAATACAAATTTCCTTTGAATAGAAAGGTAAATCATCTGAAGGGCGTGAAAATGCCACCAACTCAGCGGATAAAACTGAAAATGTTGTATGCAGACGGTAACTGTGTGTGACAGTATCGAAAATAATACCACAACCAAATGATCTGAATATTGGCAAGTATGATGAATACTGATAGCGAGAGAACTAAAAAGCTTCTGGAAAACAATAGGGACCATTACCAGCTTTTCAAAATAGGAGAAAAGGATTTAAAAAGGAAAACTGAGGAATATCCAGGGTGGAAATGAAAAGAAATCAGAGGTGTGATAACCTCATTTGGAGTTCAGTCATGAAGGAGGAAATTTAACTCTCTCTGCAAGAATGTGAGAGAGTCGAGACATTTAAAATCTCGAAGCTAACCGGAAATGTCAAGAACACATGGGTGCTTCGACAGACAAAGAACTCAGAATGTAATAGTGAGTGGATATTTTTTTGGCGCCGTAAGTGGAGTGGTAGTTCATGACAGACTACATAGATCTGAGGTTTGAGTGCCCTGAGCAAATTCTTAGAGCAGAGTTGTGTATGTATCTAGCTACGTGACGTAGACGGTAGAACCACTATACCATGCACCCCATAATTAATGCTGGATAAAATAATTGGTCAATTCGTATGAGGAAATTGACCTGCTCCCAAGAAGCTTTGGAAGATATTTTGAGGAATTTTCAATGACCTGTCACACTTCTTCTACAGGAGACGATCTTCGTCGTTGACATCCATGTCAGTTCCAACCTGAAATCTACTTAAGACGATTCGGAATTAAGTAGCCTGGAGGTTCAAGTGCCATTTTTATTCAGTATATGACTGGATGTCAACGACTGCAGCCTGATTGTTATCTATAACGGATTGCAATGCAAAGCTGCTGTATCTTTTTTTAGAAAAGTGTGGCAAAACCCATATTTCCACAGGTGTGTTCACATACGAAGCATGTTTCACCTCGCGAAGGTAGCTTAAAATCCATAAGCACAGATCAGTGGTGGTTGGCGACTACACATACACAGATTTGCTGTTAAAATAAAGTTAATCATTGAATGGCACTAAATTATCTGGTCTTTGTTTGGACAGACGGAATTACGGAATATTTCATTAGGAAATTTTGCAATATGTTAGAATGAGCAATAAATATGCAGTCTTGCATATTTGGACAAATGATGGTATGTGTGTAGTCCTCATATGTTGATCAACAGGATCGCAGACCTATTTAAGCTTGATTACTTTTTCGGGGAGGTCGTCAAAAAGCTTTAGTGTACGTCATACTCGTGAACAGTGTTTAGGGCTTTGTCACTTAGGAGGTCATCAAGAAAGCCTTAGTGTATGTCATACTCGTGAACAGTGTTTAGGGCCTTGTCACTTACATATCTGTAATTGCTTCTGCAGAAAGAGATACACCAGAATGTTCAATGTATAAGGTGACGATATCATGAGATGTATTATATATATAGAGGCAACCTAGAGCAGCTCTGGACGTCTTTACGTCTGCAAATGGTTTTACGGTTTCTACCACCTTTTACCAATTAAGTACTGTTGTATTATATCGTCGCTCAACAAGCAACACCATCTATATTTTTTAAAATTTCAAAGCGTAAAGAAAAACTAAATTTTTTGCAACCAATAACGAATATTTCTAAATTATTTTTCGACATTTGGTAGGAAGAGCGGTCTCATATCAGATGATGAAAACTACAAAATATTCGTTATTGTTTCAAATCTGTTTTTCTTCTATTTTAATTTTAAAAAGAAAATGAGATAGGTGGTGTTGCTATGTTTTCTTCATGATTATCTGTCACTTCCACACGACGATTATGTTTTTTGTCCCTGTTTTGTTGTATGATTCAGATTCATTTCTGCAGCACCTACTCTTCTTAGAATCTACACAAAGTATTCAAAACACCCAAAATCCGACGGCCAAAATCTGTACCTGTTTGCAGCAGCGCGCCATACAAAAAGTCATCTGATTTTCTTGCAAATCCTTTATTATTTGGAAAATCCTATAGTTTCTAACTAAATAGCTCAAAAAAAATATAGTCTATTTAAATCATTTTAGAAGAAGCAAAATTTTTGATATTTTAATAATTGATTATATTGAAACGATATGATTGTTGATTCTCTCTATAAGGCGTACTTCTAAACATTATTGAGCATTTAAAGTTTTTAATCATTTCTAGATTGTTTATTTTCTTCTAAGATTATACTCTGATTTCGTTTAGAATTGTAAAAATTTTGTATCTCTCAGTTGATTATTTTAACGCAGTTTAAATATTAAAAAAATCGTATTTGTCTGTACTTTTCGGTTTCTTGCCAGTTGCTATAATGCCTGCGTATGTAGCTTCAAAGCATGGCTTAGTGGGGTTTTTGACTCGCAGTTTTGGGGTAAAGTGTCGTCTGAAAATCGAAATGAGTTCAAATTTGGCAAAGTCTGGAATAAATTTACTTAAAACGCATTGAAATCGTTATTAAGAAAACGAAAAAATTGTTTTTCTCTTTCATGAAGAATTCTTCACAAAATGATAGAAAGGAACAATAGTATTTGAATATGGTTCCAACTACTTATTATTTAAACTTATACCGTAAAATACAACTGTCGAGAAAAAATTGCAAAGAATAATTTTCCTAATGTTTGTCTAATTTAAAATGATTAACTATTTCATTACAGATGCAATAGTTAAAAATTTGTGCGATGTAATCATTCGAGAGAGTATGAATTCATTTTAAATCAATAGTGCTTTTATTTTATGACAGTTATTGTAGATCCGTACAAATAATTTGCTATTTTGTAAACTGATTTGGTTCAGGTTTATCATTACATTAGTAGAAATCTTGAAAAACAATTGAAAAATTCAGATTCACGTGATAAATGTAAAGTAGCCCGCCAGTTCAACTTTCACATCGTGCAATTCGCCTCATAACGGTAAGAACAATTCTTTTCTGTTTGAAATATTC
>BGPR01005294.1:0-43809 GCA_013235015.1 Araneus ventricosus
CAGTCGATAGCTCAGAAACTATCGATGGTGTTCCAGTCGATAGTTTTCTCCCCGGCGATACTATCGATAGGTGTACTTCCAGTCGATAGCTCAGAAACTATCGACTGAAAATGCGCCTATCGATAGTATTTCCCGGGAGAAAACTATCGATAGTTTTGAGAAAGTCTATACTATCGATTGTTTCAGTCGATAGTTCCGAAAACCCGATACTACCGACTTGGCTTCGATAGTCTATCGACGTGTGAGGAACACTATTATGGGCTGATTAGGGTGTTGTGGGTTCCATAAATGAAATAAACGGTTCATTTATCTAAAGTGCTATTTTATGCGGGATAAGGATTACATTATTTAAGAAGCGATATTTACATAAGAAGAAATATACAATTTAATTAGTTCTGGTTCGTCATATGATTGGTATAGAACGTCGTTGGCCTCGTACATCGTCGTTCTCTAACTCTCCAGGTCTTGTTCAACGCCGTTGCTCGATGTCGCTTTCCGTGTCCTGTTCTACACAGCTTGGTGGTCTGATGTTAATGGCGCCCTCAGCCACATTTACTGGTGGCCCACATTATGTAGAAAAGAATTACGAATTGAACGAATGGCATGAATGCAATTTTGAAAAAAAAATTGTAGTCGTGGTTTCTGCCATCAGCGATTCAATTAATATAGTATTATTTGCTATTTTTATACTTTCCATGGACCAAGTAATATGCATACAAAGGTTTGAGTTTTGAACAGTCTGGTATAAATTGCGAGAAGACTCAAATCTTCGGAACAGAATGCCACTCCATTTATCTTTGCTTTGAATCATTCCGATTTTTAATTATTTTCGGTGGTTAATTTTATGTTAACGTTTTAAAAATTACACTTCATGTTTGAACTTTTGAATGCCTTTCCTGGCAAATGTCCTCCAAATCTCAATTAAAGGACATATTCTGCTATTTGACGTAGACTTGAGTCTCTCCATAGTGGTCTAATGGCGTGTCGGGAAGAGAAAAAAAATATGACGATTTTCGTGGTATTTTTAAACACTTATAGCTTCGCAACCAAATAACATAGAGAGTTCGTTTCAGTTTTATTTAACAGAGAAAGGTTGACATTGAAGATTGCAAAAAGAATTTTAGAATTTGGAGTTACTGTTTAGTCGCAATCGAGTTGCAAAGTTGGTGAAAATCACTAAAAATTATGACGTCACAGCGACCGATGCGCGCGCGCGCAGACTAAGGCAATTCAGTCATGTTCTAAAGTTCACGCGAAATATTACTCAAGAATTGTTGAATTGCGTCGAATTTTGTGCTAAAGTTAAACGCGTATAGCTCCGCAACCAAATAACATATAGAGTTGGTTTTATTTTCATTTAACCGAGAAAGGTGACATTGAAGATTGCAAAAATAATTTTAGAATTTGTAATTACGGTTTAGTCACACTCGAGTTTCAAAGTTGGTGAAAATCACGAAGAATTTTACATAGAGTATAATAGTCACACTAGACTAGTAGTCACTATAGAGTTAATACAGGGTGTCCAACAAAGGACTCCCTCATTTTAAAATTAAATAACTCGGCAACGGAGATCGATAGAAGAACGAAACCAGTGATATGCTTAGTCTGAAAGCCGTAAAAATCGGATACAAAAGTTTCAAAATTAGTTATAAATGTTGCCGACAGGTGGCGCTGCAGGTTGTAATAGCTATTCAGAATCCGATAAGAAATCTATAAACTGTCCTTGGCAAGCACGAAAAATGCCTAATTTGAATCGATTGTGATGTGATTGCAACGATTACTTACAAATGACAGTTTATAGCTTTCTTCTCGAAATCTGAACTGTGATTACAACGTACAGCGCCACCTGTCGGCAACATTTATAACTAATTTTGAAACTTTTCTATCAGATTTTTACGGCTTTCAGACTAAGCATATCACTGGTTTCGTTCTTCTATCGATCTCCGTTGCCGAGTTATTTAATTTTAAAATGAGGGAGTCCTTTGTTGGACACCCTGTATTTGGATATTACCTCTGCTTTCAACGATGAGAGAGAAATACGCAATTAAATATCTGTTAAACAATGACCGCGGTTTGAATTGCATTGCTAAAATGGAAAGTATTGATGTAAATTATGCCATTTTTTTAAAAAATTTATTAAATTTAGGGAAAAAATTGTACAGTAACTTAATTGATATCATTGAAAAGGTAATTTTTTGCATTTTCATTTGTTGTAAAAGTGATTTTTGCTGTAATATTTCCGAAAGTTATTAAGGGAAAAATCCAAAGATTCGCTTAATTTTTAATTAAAATCTAATTAAAATTTTGAAAAAAGGATTGCGAGGTGCAAATTCCCAGCCTCCAAAGTATATTTGTGCCAAATTTCGTCGCTGTAGGTTCAGTGGTCTGCCCTGTAGAGCGCCAACACACACGTTCTTTATTATAAGTAGAGATTTATTATTTTTTTTTTTCTTATTTCAAAACAAACAAGATGTATTACATTTCGTAAGACAATAATGCCTTCATAAAATGAAGTAAATATTCTATTGCCATATCATATATTCCTTTTCCTTTCAACTGAATTTATCATTCGAGTGTAATTGCATTAAGAAAACATATGTAATTGCACCAAGTGTAATTACATTGATGCTCTATGTAAATAAAGGTTCTTTTCATTTCAGTTTTGGATGAATGTTTGACAATAATCTAGAAAATGCATATTAAGGAAGACAATATCATCTATTGTCTTTAAAACAGAGAGATTTGTTTTGTTAAAGACGCCAATTAATTAGAAAATATTGATATTCAAGTTCTCTGAAATTCTTACAACAAAATCTCTTTCGAAATTTAAGCCAATAAGTATGAAATATTTTATAAATATACAAAAGGATGAATACAGATGAGAAATTTTCTATACTGTGAATACTAAAGATGAACACCATATAAATTCTTAAATAAAAATCAACAAATAATATGTGCAACTAAGAAATAAATTTTATATCTGTTAGGAATATTTAATTTGTCTAGCTGCTTTGAGTTACAAAAGCATTTCATAGATAAACAAAGTTAAACAATAATCAGTAAAGAGGTGTATTGACGTTTTTGTTTGAAAGAGTATATTTATGAAAAATATGTAAATCATTATGTCGCATTTAAACAGAATTTATATTTATTCATCATTACATATTTTGATTTAGGGAAACACTATATTTATATTTTATTCCTTTCTAATAATTAATTCGTGTTCGAAAAATTTCACTTAAACAAAATCATCAGAGAGTCTAAAATTAATATTATTTTATTGCTAGATAATGAAGGTTTATATATTAAAAATTCTGCTTTGATTTCAAATATTAATAATTATAATTATTATCAAAGTATTAAGAATGTGATCTGAAATTTTATTTAGTATTTTCAAAATTAAATTAAATTTTTTTATAATTTTTAATATGATTTTATGATGATTTTAATTTTTACCTGCATTAACCGCAGGCTTACGAATAAACATATTCTTACTGAGAAACATTTTATTCTTATATGCGTATATGAAGTACAAATATTTATTTTAAATATAAAGGTAGGATATTTCATTCAAAAATTATATTGTTTAGTAAAATATTATAAGAACAATGTCTAGACAATGAGAATGTATATATTGTTTATCACAATAAATATTTAATACTGCGGTTCTCAACCTGTGGTTCGAGATCCCCTAGGGATATATCGAAAAGCATATATTAATAAAACAAATGATTAATTTACTGAAAGGAAAATAAAACGAAATATATTCTAACATAATAAAAAATAGCATTCACTTTGATATAATACACTTATAAATATTTTTATATCAGTAATGCACAATGCATTATTATTGTATACACTGTTATAGTATGAGAGGGGGCGCGATGAAAATTATGATTGAAAATTGTGTCGCAAATACAGAGAGATTAAGAAACACTAATTTAATATGAAAATATCATTTCATTATTTGATAAGAAGCTGATAAGGAAATTAATTATTCAATCTCATACCTGAGAACGAGAAAGTCAATTTAATACCGAAGTGTAAAATTCAAGTCTAAGATTGAAATACTGTGACGGCAAAATAAAGAAGAAACATTATCTTTTTGAAGCTCATCAAAAATACATTAACTAAATATGAAAAAAATGTTTGTAAGATAGATTCTTACCATATATCACAGCTAAAAATCTTTGTTATTTCAAAAACAAAACAAAAAAGGTCGGATAATGTTTTTATTTAGATTGCATAATTTATCTTTAATTATTAGTTTTTTGTTAGAATAGCTAAGATTAATAAGGTAACAGAAAATTTATACACTTTCTCACATATTTCTATGTGGTATGAGTTTCTTTCCCCCAGAGAAACAAAAACAAAACAAAAAAGACTGAGAGCAGGATTTTTTTCCCAATCAAAATCAGCTGTTTAAACAACAGTTCTGGCTCGCCTTACCAATTACTTAATTTATCTGGAGAGAGTTGTGGAAGCAGTAAATGCATAGGGTGTTCATAAATTATTAGACCCATTTCAAAAATTACTAAAAGTCAGAAAATCACGATTTTGGAATGATGTCTGTATGTGTGTCTGCGAGCACGATAACTCGAAAACTATTAGAGCTAGAGGGACGAAATTTGGTATGTAATCTTTACATATAATGTTTAGGTTTCTTTCAAATTTTGGACAAAATCTGTCCAAGAAAGTCTGTCTGTCTCTCTGTCCATATCCATGTGAACCGATAACTCAAAACCTTATATAGCTAGATGGATAAAATTTGGTACACAGTTTTATCATCAGGAATGTAGGTTCGTATCAAATTTTGGTTCAGATCCGTCGAAGTGTTGACTGCCTGTCGGTCTGTATTATCGCATGCTTCTGCACTCGATAACTCATAAATGCAATTGCTTAGATAAATGAAATTTGGTGAGCTGTCTTCTAACTTTGCTTGTAGATCCGTGTACAACTTTGGTTTTAATCGGTTGAAAAAAAGGCGTGCAAATTGCATATTCGATTTCTTAGCCAATCTAAGACGCCGAAAACGGCGGGCGCGCTTTTCCCCTCCTGTGTTAGGGAATCGTCCATGTTGCTGCCTAATGAGTTATTTTCTCCCCACCCGCATTAAGGCGGATACGAGAAAGTTTTGGGGAGACTCTCACTGGTTTTATTAAATTTTTAAATGGGTCCAAAAATTTATGATCACCCTGTATAAAAAGATCCTACCAATTCATAGACTACTGGCTTTAAAAAGGCAGTTCACTGATGCAAAGCTAATAGATAGCTAATTCAAAAGCTCAACCTGGGATGATCGTCATAAAATGTGCTTTAGTAGAAGAGGTGTTATGCTTCTGTATGAAACCAGAAAAGTCAGCGGAGAAAATTGACTGGGGAATGGATAGGACTTCAAAGAATTAGTACATAGTATATTTCAGGGTTACAACAGATTCTGTCAATTTTCTCCTTGGAATTTCAATTGATCATTAATTTTACAAGATATTTCTCCGTAATTATTTTACTTTTTTTATAGCTCATCTTCACGAAGAAAGACTCAACCGGAGAGCCTATATGGAAATGTTATCTAGCAGAGGATGAATTCTGTAACCTGTGCTGATGAATTCCGATTCTACATTTTTAGTAAATATATATGACACCAAAATAAGTATTGTTTGAAGGTTTCGTACATTAGTAACATACTTTTATTGTCTTCAATCTAGAACAGTGTGACAAAAGGGGATGAGGACAGTGTATTGAATATTAAACTAGCTACATTGAGGAGAAGCTGCAACCTGTTTCTTTTGGAAATTGTAACGTACTGTTTTTGTTAGCCAGGTGATCAAGTACAACACCCCAATCACCATACAAACATATACTACAGATACATGGTGTACATAATTAAACGACCCTATTTTAAAGTTGTCTACAGACGAAACTATTGTTCAGAAAGTTATGAAGTTTTATGGAGAACATAATTAGGGAATGGTAATTTGTTTAAACAAAAAAAGAGTTAGTTCAAAAGTCTAGCGCCAGAGGGCGTTTTAATTGGAAATACCTTAGTTTTCTCTTGTAAAGGAGGAATTAAGTGAAAGAGGTCCAGTAACATCTCTATCACCGGGCAGCGATATGTATCGTTATTACAGAATAAAACTTTTCCTGATATGCAGGCACGTCAATGTTTTGCACGCACAATTTTTATGCAAGATGGAGCTCCTCCACACATTACCCTTTGTGTTAAGGATCTCCTCAAAATCACTTCACAGAAAAACGTGTCATCAGCCGATAGTTTTGTAATATGTGGCCTCCCAGATCCTTAGGCCTCAATCGATGTGACTTTTGGCACATTTGAAACATCTTTTAAGTCGTGATAGACCAATAACTTGACCTGATCTTAAAGACAGCATTTCACGACATATTCTTAGCATTTCCCAGAACACACTGCGGTCAACTAGGGAACATGTTATCGGACGATTCCAGATGGTCACTGAAAATGATGATCATCATGTGGAACACGTTTTGTTGTAATAAAATTTTTAAACTTTCGTAAATGTATGCTAAATGTGTAATTCATTAAAAATAGCCCTCAGGCGGCAAAATTTTGGAATTATTTTTTTTTTGCTCAAACAAATTCCCATCCCTTCATTATGTCCTACACAAAATGTCACAACATTCTGAAATATAGGTTCGTCGGTAGACAACTTTAAAGTAGGGTCGTTTAATTATGGACACACTGTATGTCAAAATTAAAAGGTTTCGATGAAAAAACACAATATATGTTAAGTGAAATATGTCACACAATAAAACAGAGAAACAAAATAATTTAATGGCTCTTTTATAAACATTTGTAGTTTAAAAAATTATTTCACAGTCAAATTTAAATTCAGAAAGTACTTTTGCCGATAAAAAGAGATAAGAATTACCACTTTTCTTTGCAGACTAGACACAGCGTTTGGATACTTAACTTAGAAGGTCTTTAAAACTCTTAAGACACCTAACAAATATGAAAACTTTGAAGACCTCATATCTTTGAGGAAAATGTAAAATTTTATGGACTGAAAACGAAGAATGTTCCGCAGCAAAGAATAGATGACAAAACATTACTAAATTAGTCACATTTGAAATGATATTTAAAACGTTCCAATCCATAAAATTTTAAAATTAAATTGATTGACACTAGGTAGATTCTAAATAATTTCATAGTATTAATTTTAGCACTATTTTATAAAAATAGCAAAAATAAAATTAAATTGAACATAAAAAATAAGTAATAAATAAATATTAAAAATGAAGCCACAATTATTATTCCTCCATTTCCATGTCACTAATGTGTTCATTAATTTTAGTTTGTTGGTAGTTTTGGACGAAAAAGCATTTCATACAGGTCTTCCCTAAATAAAAATCAGATCGATACTGAGAAAATATTTTTTCCAACAGTATTTTCCCATGCTTTAGTTATCACAAATGAATAATTGCTATCTTTTATCTTATTAATAAAATTAATATACCCAATAAAGATTTCAAATAAGATATAAATTAACCTTAAACAGAAGATTTGTTTGAAACACTGACTTTTTTCAGCATCCTTGAAACTCTTGAAAATGTTTTTAATATAAGTAGTTGAATACATCTTATCAAAAACAAATGTAATGAATTTTGAATAACGTGGTTGCAGATTCATTAAATGCTAGAAAAATTGCTTTCCAATGTTTCACTCTGTAACTAGATTCTGCCAAAAATTGAATTCTGAATTGATCATAAGGGTCTCTCTTTTAAATTCAAGAGAAATATTTATGAGCAAATCGAAAATATATTCATAGCTTCCTAGATTGGCAATCTTATTCTGTTTTTCAGGGCGAAGACAAAATGATAAAATATTCAAAAAGAATTGATGAGTACCGAAGCAATCTGGAAAAGAATAAGATGAAAAATGCGTGATATCTCACAAATTTTGTTTCAGGATTTTACAATCGATGAAAGATATTTCTCAAATTTTCAGAGATAATTTCTTGCCATGATTAATTTTAATGCAAAAAATATTTGAATTAACTAGATATATTTTTATGCTTTTCGAAATTAAATTCTAGTCGAAAAGAGTTGTTTATGAAAGAATAATTAATGATCTTTCATATAATATATTTTCCTACATTTTGTTTAATTAAATTCAATAAATTAATCTAATAAGATGTTATTAAAATATTTTTTCTGCTAAATTTAATCTTTGGAATATTCACAAATTTTAGATATAGCATGTAAGATACAAAAAGTACAAAACTTTTTGATTTTTCTCTCCCAGTTCACTTTTCAAAAAAAGCATTTGATAATTAAGTAGGTGTTCAGCTTTAATTTAAAAATAAAATTTATGTTCTAAAGAACTAAATGGTAATTTTTAAGGTTGCAGCTTCAATTTAAAAACAAAGCGTACTCAAAGCATTTTGCTTGAAACAATACAATAATATAATGAATGATATAATCGATATAACATATTTCTTATTTTTTTTGACAATCATCAATAATTAAAAAAGTCCCTTTTTGGCAAGCTTGAAGGCAAAGGTAGATTCCTTTACGCTAATGTTACAAAAGTAATGAAATATTACATATTGATCAATACAGACATAGCCAATGGCTTTATTGATTCCACACATTGCAGCATTTACGCTGTGTTTCTGTTTTCATGACATTTAATTTTTTACTATATCAAGGTTTTATCATTCCATTTTTCATTCCAAAAGGTTATTCTAGATTTATCGGTCAGTACATTGGTCAATTTTTTTATATCAACACATAATCATTCAACAGGTAGGAGTCATAAAGAAATAAATATATCAGCAGTGGAAATATCTCCTAGATAACATTAACCCAGCCTATCAGAGACAGTAGCAAGAAATTGACTCTTGACACGAATGAAGAAAGATTCTGGATTTAAAAATTAATTTATTTAACCTAGGTTTCAATTTAATTAAGTGTGCGAACATTACTTTGTCATTCGGTAAAATCACATGGCATGAAACACTAAAACACCACTAGAATGGGCTCATTTAGAGAACTCCCTGGTTACAGAGGCAATAGTCACTAAATTCTTAACATATAAAAGAATAAAAATTATTAAACATTGTGAGTGGCAAATTTAATACGTGTGTTTAAAGCATAGGATATGAATGCATCCAATTTGAACAGTAAATTTAAATCTCCATCGACGGTTAAAACCAAATACTCAGGCAAAAAATCCCAAAACAATTTTAAAGTTAAGGAAATATTTTTCCAATATCAAAAAGGATGAAGGGAACTCTTATTTAAATATCTATCGTTTTTGGCTATTATTGAATTATCCTGGTCCCACCATGCTTAGTTAAATATCAAATTAAAGGAATCTGTCAAATTAACTAATTATCAAATTAACTATAAAAATTAACTGTTTGATTAATTAAAATTAACTATTTACTTAATTAAAATTAAATAATTAATTGTGACAAAATCTCCACTAAAACGTTTTTTATGGCTCATACTATATGCCAGCAATCTTAATCTTATAATTATCTTAATTTAAATAAAAGTCATCGTGGCTATGCATTTATGTTCCACATCTCCTCATAAACCACTGGACTAATTTCAACCAAACTTTGCACACTTTTTATTTAATAGACGAGAAAGGTCATCTTCAACTTTTCAAAGCCAAAAAGTTGCTTAAAATTTCACTTAATAAAAATTAAGCAAGGCGGTTTTCCGCGATATCTTTCATTTCCTTAAATTTGTTTCTCTCATTTAATATATTTTCAAAATTAATTTTAAACTGAATTCGTAACAATATTCTTGTTGAAAAACAAGAATAATACGAAGAACTGTTTCCAGAAGGAAGAATGTTAAAAGAAAATTCTAAAAATAGACGATTAACAATTTATATCGGGATCAATTATTGATTTATTTTCATGCTTTAAATTAATGAATAATTAACTAGTTAATTTAATTGTTTCAAAATATTAATTAAAACCTTTCTTTTACTTTAGTAATTGGTAGCAAAATTTGAAGTACCTATATAATAAATAATAATGTACGGAGAAAACGGCTGTTTTTAAAAATCGTCTGGTTCAATTGATATTCTCATTTTTATTAAAAACGTTTCAGATCTGAAAAGGAATTTGTGTATTATAATATTTACACAATAGTAATTTCTACATCAAAAATATTAAACAGGAAAACATTTTAATCCGGAGCAAAGCTAGGTATATCAACTTGTTTACCGTATAAAAAGTGGAAGTGAATGCGGCTGATGGGAGCTTATAACTTCTAAGTAATTCTTGCTGTCAAAAAACTTTCAATATAAAAGTAGTTTGTTATGATAAGGTGATAATTCCCCTAATTAAAATTTTCTTTCTATCTTCAATCGTAACGGGGCTATGGGGAAACGATAAATTGGGGTGGGGGTATTGAATATCGCTTTTCAGCTCCTAACTTATAAGCAATTCTAGAAGACAAAAAAAATTTGGTATAAAATTTGTTCGTTATGAAAAGGTGATAATTCGCCTAATTGAAATTTTTTTTCTGTCTTTAGTCGTAACAGAGCTATGGGGAAATGATAAATTGGGGAGAGGATTGAAAATGGTCTTTTAGCTCATAACTTCTAAGAAATTGTGGCTATCAAAAAAGTTTCAATATAAAAGTTGTTTGTTGTGTTAAGGCGATAATTCGCCTAATTTGAATCTTCTTTCTATCTTCAATCGTAAGGGAATTATGGAAAAATGAAATTTTCAGTCCCTCACCATTTCCACCCCCTTTCAGCTGGAAAGCCCATCTACGATCTCGGCCGAGATTTTCACCGTCCTTACAACATATCCCTCGAAGGTTAAAATCTAATGAAACTTACTCTACTTATGTTCACAAGATAACATCGGCAAAGCGTTACATACATCTCTACTACTAATAATAAGGAAAAGAACATTTTGTCCTCTATTTTCCTAAGGATTAAAGCTGCAAGAACCAAAGCTAATGGAAGAGATTTCAAATGACGAGAGCTTTCCAACAAGGGGTAACATGCATAGGTTGAAAGGCAATTAAGTTAGGGGGAGGGAAGGGAAAAATCACTTTTCGGCTCTTAACTTCTAAGCAATTGTAGCTATCGAAAAAGTTTAAATGCAAAAATTGTTCTTTGTGATAAGACGATAATTCGCCTAATTTGAATTTTCATTCTATTTTCTATTGTAAAGGATTTATGGGGAAATGAAAATTTAAACCCCTCTTTTTCCAAACACCCCCTTTCAGCTGGATAACGCATCTACGATCTCAACCGAGATTTTCACTATCCTTACAACATATCCCACGCTGGTTAAAATTAAATCAAAATTACTCCAGTTATCGTGTTCACAAGATAACATGGGAAAAAGCGTTATATATATATATATTATATACCATGAGAACCATTGCAATAGGTAGAGTTCCTATAAGGAATCTACCTAATGATAGGTAGTAATAAGAGAAAATTGACAGACAAACATTTGAGCATTTATTTGAAACGTAAGATTATGAAATATATTTTTATAATAAATAAATATTTTCTTTTAATTCTATGAATCTATTAGCTAAGATACAGAAATTATTAATTATATCCCTTGAAAAATTATTCAATGTACGTGTACTTGAAAAGCAGATAATATTTTCTGAACATGGACTTGGGTTTTAATGTATTTCAACATTATTGTGCTCGTACGAACTGAGAAATTACATTAAAACTATTACTGCTGGCTAAAAATAGAAAATTATAGCATAAATGAGTTGCCATTCACTGTTTATATTAAACCTCAGAGTTATAAATATTAAAGATAAGCAATTAATTAGAGAAAAATAAATATATTTAGTAGATCCGATATTCTCATTCAATTTATTATATGCTAAATTAATTATAATAATTTAAGTGATAGTCGAAGAAATGTAATTTAGATTAAATTTAAACTATTTGCTAAGAATATATTTATAAAGTGACGCAGCTTTCAATCTTTTTAATAATGAAAAATATAAAACCTTGGGTTGAAATATAAAGACACATTACTTTCGACATAAAACTGTTTTCAATATAATGATGAGGTAAAAGGAATAAGTTTAAGTGAAGTATCTTCTGCCATAAAAACAATGTTAGATGTGCTTCAGTGGGTAGATTTGGAAGGATGAAGAGTAAACAGCAAATACTTTTAGAAAGAGTTTATGTAAACATCAAAATAATTCCATAAATGCGTTTTTTCATAATAAGTTGTTATTTTTAGACAAAATTTATATTATTACGCATCGCCTCTAGTTTTAAAAATATCCTTAACATTTGAGGTAATTTCTATGAAAATATTGAGATCCCATTGTTTACCGGATTAAAGAAGTAAATTCGCTTGACATCACGATTGACATGTATCACGCATGCTTGAATTCATTCCTTTTTTAAAAAATTAGTAGAAGTAATATTTAAAATTGTATAGTATTCTGAAAAATCATGCTGAGTGATGAAAGTTCGTTGTCAATATCTCATTGCGTACTGATTTATTACACAGGTTGTCTCATAAGTGTCTATACAAATGATGAAAGTGGTTACTAATTTTATTTTATTAGTACAAATGGTATCATATAATGCCAGAGTTACATGATATATTCCACATTTCTCACTTTCATGTAGGTACACAATGGCAATCGCTCTAACCAATTTTGACCAGAAACATAATCGTGCACGTTCAGTGTCCATTTACAACACTCTACCCTACAGTCAAGATCGTCCTCTGTGAGATGTTGCAACATCTTCAGCTTGTGTGTTTGCCACTTGTTAGACCACAAAATGCGCATGACAGTGCTTTGGCTGATTCTCTTTTACGCAGAGAGTCGTTGATTCTTAACTATATATGTATGTTCCAGCATAACTTCCGAACTGCTGCAGCAGTTTTTATGAAACTTGAGCACATGTTTTTTATCAGCCGACTTTAAATACTGTGGGATAAACAAGCCCTAACCCAATCCCTCAGGGTAGGTTGGGATAAAGTCTCCAAAATATATGTAAATGATTAGGCCGATTGACGTGATTGGGAAATTTGATGACACCTGGTTCACATATACCTCATTAGCCGACTTTAAGTTCTAAAGGGGTAAATACACCCTAACTCAATCTCTTAGGATAGGGTGGGGTAACGTCTCCAAAATACACCTAACTAATAGGCCGATTGACATGTTTGGCGATTTTGATGAGACTTGGCACGCATGTTCCTCATTAGTGGACTTGAAGTATTGTAGAGGTAAATATGGCCGAACACAATCCCTCAAGGTATGATGGGGCTTAGTCTCTAAAATACACATAGCTAATAGGCCGATTGACATGCGTAAAGATTTTGGTGGCTTGGACGATTTTTATGAAATTTGATACACATACTTTTAATTGGCTAACTAAAAATACTATAGGAGTACATAAAAGCTAACTCAATCCTCTAGGATAGTGTGAGAAAAAGTTTTTTAAATAGATTTAATAAAATGTACCGATTGGCATGAAAAATGTCATATCTGGGACAGTTTTGATGACACTGGATACATACATTCCTCATAAGGTGACGTAAATAATATGGAGGCGAATAAACTCTAATCCAATTCCTGAGAGTAGGGTGCGGCAAAATCGTCAAAATACATGCAAACTCTTGGAACAACTGGCATGCTCTTGGATATGGATAGGGCGATATTGATGAAATTCGGTAAACATGTATCTCATTGGCTGACTGAAAATAATGTAGTGGTAAATAAGTGCCAACCTAATCACTAAGAATAGGGTGGGACGAAGTCATTTAAATACATTCAAGAAATTTAGGGCTAAGATGAAATTTGATACACCTGGAGTAATTTGATTAAACTTGATATATCTGTTTCTCCTAGACCAACTGAAAGCTCTTTAGGAGTAAATAAACACTAATCCAAAACCGGACGAAGGGTGAAACAATGACATAGGCCGACTAACACGAAACTCAATACTGATGAAGCGATTTTGATGAATCTTGATACGCTTCTTCTTCATTAATCGACTTGAAGTACTGTAAGGGTAAATAAGCCCTAACCTAGTCCATCAGGGTAGGTAGGGCAATGTCTCTGAAATACACCTAAAAATGGACTTATTGAAATGAAACTCATAGGTTTCAACATGTCAAGCTAAAACTATGGGGGGATTAAATATTTCTTAATCAACCCTTTCGGGTTTTAACTTACAATAACACATATAGAAATGCTTATTTAGAACGGTGAGAGCAATTTTGGCGAAACATGTTTCATTAGTTTATTTAGGCACTTTAATTTTTGAAATTTTTGTCGAAAAACGACTCCCATATTGTTAACAACAACAAGAAGGATAAAAAAATACTGTATTGAGAAATTACCCCTTTCTCGCAATCTTTTGGGTTGGGTGGAGGAGAGTCATTGAAAGATATTTAACAAATGGACCAATTACCATGGAAGTTTTATGTCCAGGGTTTCTGAAGTAATTAGATGCCCCTAAAAATTGGCTAACAATGTAAGAAATATATGTAATAATGTATACTATGGTATATGTTCAATTAAAGAAACTTCTTTTGAATATTAATTTATGAATCATTTTCATAACATAAATTGAGAAATATATCTGAAATAAAGTAATATTCATAAATATTATTTCATTTATAAAGTATTGTTTAGTTTCTTGTCTTCCAAAAGATTTTGACCTGAAAAAAACCGTGCACGGCGGGTACTTTGCCAGTTCTCAGTAAAATAGGCTATCTAATCCTGATTTTGGGAATGAATTCCTTGACCGAAGGTAGTCTTCAAGGTTTAGAGGTTTAAAAGAAAACATGTTACTTTCAGAAATTCATTGTAAATAAGCAATTAATACGAAACTAAACTACTTCTCAACTTATGCAACATGCTACCCCATCTAAAAAATATCTGCAAAAAATCTTTAAAAAATCTGCAGAAAATCTGAAGATATTTGGAACATATTTTCTTCAGAAAAAAATGTAGAATATCTGAAGAAATCTATGCTCCAAATACCTTCAAATTTTCGGCAGATTTTTTTGCAGTCAAGGCTTAATTATTAATTTCAATTAAGTTAATTAATCTAATTTGTAATTCAACTTACTTATACGATGTCGATTCAGTTTGTGACAAAATTTCAAACGCATCCTGGCTGGGAATCGAACCCGCGTTCATATAGTTGGCAGGCATGCACACTAACCACAAGGCCACGCCGGACTACACGAGATGGGCGTCAAATAAACTATTTGAGTTTCAGCGTCAACAAAGCTCTAGTGGCGCCATTTAGTGGTGTGAAAAACAACCATGGTCAGAATACGTGTTTCAAAGTCGTAGAGATGAGTAATAGATGAGATTAGTAGTATTTTTGTTCAATAATTTAGAATCTCTATTCCAATAAATTCGGAGGCCGCGGTGGCCTAGTGGCAAGGTCTCGACCTCGGGACCGGAGGGTCGCAGGTTCGAAACCCGATTCCACTGAAGATCCGCCGTGTATGGGGCCTGTTGCACGCTAAATCATACGTAGTGGCCAAACGCCCTCCCGTTGGTGTGGCGCGGAAGTTTGGAGAGGGGGGTGCCAGCTCAGGTGTCGTCCTCGTCATCTGACCGCGGTTCAAAATTACGAGGTCCGTCCCTAAATAGCCCTCGTGTTGCTTCAAAACGGGACGTTAATATAACCTAACCTAACCTAACCTAATCCAATAAATTCGTCTTCACTTTTTATATTTCTGAAAAGCCTTCTCTCCATCCAAAGGGCACAGGCTCCACTTTTTTTGGAGGAAAATAGCTAGTCAGAAAGACAGTTGGAAAACTAATTGGAAATTAATTAAATTATGGGGGAAAGTTTAAAATGGTAAAACCTCAAATATTTATTTTAAAGATTAATTTAGAATTCATTTTTTCAGTGGCATATTTAAAAAATTTAGTGCCTAAGACAATTTTCGATTGGAAAATTTTTTCTGCTGATGAAAAGAACATTCCTTTTCTATATAAGTATATGGTCGATATCACTAATTCAAAAAAGAACTCATAAAACTCCTGTCTGCTGTAAAATTAAACAATAATATAATTACATTCTAATTTTGTTTTATATCCTTTAGAAAATACAGCTGCAATATTAGAGAATATGGTGCAGAAATATATATTTAGAGTAATGCAGATATTATGAAATTGCAGTTAAATCTTCAAAAAATCAACAGATTATTGGTCAAGTTTAATGATACTGTGAAAATCTGCTAAATAACTGCAAATTGAATTGAAGACAAAATGTGGATTTTTTGCTGCCTTAAAAAGTCTATAGGATATTTAAACAAAAAAATAAAAATAAATTTTTTTGCAGATTTTCTGCAGATTATATTGAAGAAAAAATGCAGATTTTTTCTGTCTACAAAAAATCTGCAGAAATCTTTAAAAAAACTTCAAAAGATCTTTTTTTTCCTACAGATTTTTTTTAGATCGGACTTGACAATGTATATCATAAATTGACAATGAAGTCTTAAATTCTGCGCATTCATTAAAAGTAACATTTTTTGAGAATACTTGTCATCAATTGTTGGTCAAATACTGGACTATACTGAAAATATATTCGTTGTGTCCCTTTTCTATATTTCACTTTCCGCGGGTTTTCTTTTCCATATCTTTTACTTAAATGCGGGGATTTCTGAATATTCTACAGAGCCGTGTGGAGTGAAGTATTTGAATTTTATAACTGCACTGTTCAGAAATGCATAAATAAATATAAATAAGCAGTAGCGTACCTATATAAAATGGCGCCTAGGAAAAATATCAAAACTGCGCCCCTTGTTTTTTCTTTTGAAATTCCATCTTCATTTTCTTTTTGGAAACTTTATGCCGGGCAGTGCAAAGATTAAAAGTGCAAAAAAACTTAAAAAATGACATATACATAAAACATTTTTAGTTGATAGGATTTATAGGAAATTATTCAACAAAATTTCACTAAACATTCACTGAACCTTTCCATTTAAATTATCTTCTATTTGAAAAATAATATAAAATGTGTACAAATCTCTTAATCAACCGAAAAAACCCATACACATATGATTGAAAATCAAAAAATTATATACATTATTTTTCCCATTGACAGTATATAAAAACTCTCACAAACAAATCGAGAAAGTGGACTTGACAGATGGATTAGAAATATAGAATTATATTTGAAGTAACAACTATGTAAAAAGTCTACCAAAAGAGATAAACAGAATAAAATACGTTTCAACATTTCTGCTGAAGTTTCAGATAGTGCCAGTATCATAAGAAGTGCATTTAAAGATGGAAATCTAGGATTGAAATTAAAAACATTTCAGTTATTCAAGTTCATTTTTTTAGTAATCAAATAACGTTTTTTTTTAGTTTAGAAACCTGTGTTGACAGCAAGTGTTAATATAAATTCAAATTAGTTGGTTGGTAGTTATAATGCAAGAAAACCGTTTACTAAGCATTTACTAAAAATAAGTATGTAGAAATTTGAAGAAGCTTCTTTGGATGAGAATCATTTAATTAGTATTTTTTCGATAGACAAAGTCTTAATTTTAAAATTCCCATGTAACAACAACGTGAGGACTTCTTACGTAAGACTGCAGATTTAGCCTGCGCCAACCTCGTATACATGGTGGATCTGCAGTTGAGTTGAGTCTTGAACCCATATCCTCTAATTGTGAAACCAAACCTCTACTCTTCGCCTTTGCGGCCCGAGATTCCTTCGGGATATTTCAGAAATTCACTATTAGAGATAGTCAGGAACATGGGTGTAGTGGAGACGCAGTGCCTTTCCAGCACTCTTTTTACAAAATTGTAAAACCTTCCTCAAAAAAGCGCGAATTTGGTTACACAGGTTAGAGTGTGCCGGTACTCCTTAATTTGCGACTCCACCACTGGTTATGAAAAAAGCTACCATCTGCCATTTGTATGGACTTTAGATTTTTTACAAAAAATGTACCTAAATACATTTATTTTGTCTTTCAAAATTGAACCCAATACAATCTGTTCTACAGCAGACTATTTGCAATATAATAATTATTTTTTAAAAATGCAGCATCAGAACATTTTTCTATAACAGTTTGCTAAAATAACAATATTTCACAATGTTATTTTGAAATTATTTCATTATTCTATGACTGAGTCCAGTTATTGCCTAGAATGATCCTTTAAACGGTTAGATGATAAATATCTAAAAATTCTATGCGGAAAGATATGCCTTCTTCCAACTAGTATAAATTTTTAACTCTATTTATGAGATCAAAGGAAGAATTACTTTGTTGCCAAGAAAAAAAGTAATTATTTAGAGTAAAAAGCACACGCTTTCCCAATTTTGACTGTCTTCTTTTTTATTCTAAAGAATGTACGAAAATATAAAGGATGATCTTTTCAGAATTCCTGAATTGTCGGAAATACATTCAGAAAAGGTAGACGTTAAAACATAAGTTACAGTCTCAGCCACGACTGCTTTATTAGCATGTGCCAACAGCCTTGACTCCAAGCATTTCGTCACAAGCAACACCACTTATTTAAATGTTTTGAAATTTCAAGAAGGAATAAAATACTCAATTTTTCGTAATCAATAACGAATTTTTCTGATTTTTTCCTACCTCTGGTATGAGCATAGTATATCATGTTCTTACCAGATGTTTAAAAAAATTCAGAAAGATTCGTTATTGTTTGCTAAAAATTAAGTATTTTATTCCTCTTTGAAATTTAAAAAAATTAATGTGGGTGCTATTGCTTATTAAGTGACTATTTGAGCTTCCCGTTTAAGGAGCAAATTTTTATCTGGAGTGCGAAGGTCAGCTGGATTACGAAATAGATTTTCTCGTTTCGCAGACTTCACGCTCAACTATATTACTAGCAAAGTTTTTATTCTATGAATGTTCTTCGACTTTAACATTTGTTGTTTTTGCTTCAATTTGCTTTTAAATATAATTTATATTAACGCCTTAACAGCGTAGTGTTGTATTTCGTCTAATTAGATTACCCTCTTCTTTGTTGTAAATGTGTTATCGTATTGATTCAACTAAGAGGCCATAGAGCACTTGAGTTATAATTGCATTACCAATAATTCTTGTAATGAATTATAACGTCTATTAATGATCTAATTTTAGATAATAAGCTTAAAAATGCCATAATTAGATGCACGAATTGAGCTCAGGACACATATTAAGGAGTTAAATATGTATCTGGTTTCTTAAAGTGGAGTAAGTTTAATTGAATCCTTCAACGTTAGATGAATGATTAAATGTGATAACAACACCGCTTCTTTGTTAACGTTAAGCAACTTTCCTGCTGGCAACATAAGTCTCTTAAATATGTCTATTTAGAGGCAGAGAATGAAACACTCTGTAGTCGTTCCGGATAAAGACATCCGTAGAACTGCATTAATGCTGGCTGCATTAATAAATTATTATAAAAGAATTCGAATCTATAAAAAGAATTGTTTGCAAAAGAATCGGTTAAAACAACTTTTTTTGTGATACAGGAAGTCTCCAGGCTGAAAATATGAAAAATTGTTCTTTATATGTTTTGGTTTTCATGAAAACTTATTTCAAACAATTTACTCCTCTGAGAATAATTATGAAAAAATACGAGCATTCAGAAGAATTCTTTAAAGCGTTTTTCACTGAAACAGTTCAGTACCATCTGTCAAAAACACATATATACCCTATATTTCTTTTTCAATTAAACAAGATAAACGGAGCATTTATAATGAAATTGTTTTCTTTAAAATATGAAATCTTGGCTCTTTTTAAAATTTTTTTAATTAAAAAAAACCTGAGTTTTCAATTCATGCTTTCTGCTCTAAAATAAATTCACAAACTTATTTAGATTTTTTTTTTACCTTTTCTTTTTTAATCTTCAAGTTATTAAAAGGAAAAAAATGAACCAACAAATAATTATACTTCATTTTTTTCTTTTTCTTCAGATTTGAGGATGTCATAAGAGCTATGAAAACAAGTTCGAGATCTTTTTAAGGAAGTTGAGGGAGTACATTAATAGGGGTCAGCCAGCTAAAAATTGTTTGGAATTTCTCTTTGTATTAAAAGTTATATCAAATGAGAATTGTGCTAAATACATTTACATTCATTACATAATTAATTTTAAATTTGACATAAGGGAAAAGTAAGTTTTGACTGAATATAAAATATTGTCCAGCAAGCCATGAACATCCTACATTATTTGCAGTGTAGAACAGTGAAGGATGTTCGTAAAAAAATGTACAATAAAACTGCTTGAATTGTGTTTATAAGGCGGTTTGGAAACCGAAATGTTACGCCACAAAGCTGTCAATGTCATTAGGATGCTTTTAAAAAGTCATTCTATTAATTCCACAGAAAACTACCGCTTAAAGTTTTTGCAACAATGATTTATGAAATCGTTCATAATTTATCACAAAGAAGAAAAGCATCGAACTAAACAGCAAATGAAAATTTAATCAAGATTTACTTCAATTTATTTGGAACAGAGATGACGGCTGAAATGGGAAAAAAGGTGGATCTCTTGTTGGTGATTGCTGTCAGTCTGAAGACACTCGGGGCCTTTCTATTTTTTTTTACCATTCGTTATTCTCATAAATTTGTGACAAACTTTTCATTTAATTGGATTTATTTAGATGATTTCTGCAAACTTGCCCGTTCATGACATGCCTTCTGATTCACTTGAAGGAACAGTTGTTACTCGATAGATCATCCGTTTATCTGCAAGCATCTGCAAGACGGATTTCCTCTATGATTATATGACACTCTGACACGTTTGTTACTTTGCCAGAAAATGAGCAGTTTGCATACCTCTGGCGTCTGTACAGAAATACGCGAGTTTACTGTGAAGTTTGGAGCATCGCTATTTGAAACATTGCATTGAAGGTGAATTAGTTTCTAGTTTAAGAAGTAGTTAAGATTTTAAAGTAAATAAAAATATAAAAATTAAAATTTAAAAAAATCTTGAAGTTTCAAAATAGGATAAATATATTTTAGAAAATATCCATTTTGAAAGAAAGAGCAGTAGACCTTCATCTGTCCTATCCAATGAAGCGGAAGAACAGACCAGATGACAATAAAAACGGATAAACCAGTGTTCCATAAATAGTCACTTCCTATCCTACCCACATCATTAAAGGAACCCTTCTTATAAAAAAAATCTTCTATTGACACCCTAACGCAGTCCAGTATTTTATAATTATTATTTAGTGTACTATGAACTTTAAACATTTATTACAGAAACGGAAGTCCAAGAATAAAGATATTTTACACATTTTAAGCTAAAATTTTAAAACGACTAATTTAATTGTAGGAGTCATAAAAGCATGCACACTGTACATTTTAAAATCTTTACAATGTACATAGTTAAGAGTCTATGAATAAATATACATTTAAAATAAACAAAGCATTAAATTAAAGAGCAGATTTAATTCTTTTGTGGAGAAGTAACCCCTGAACATTCATAGGAAGTAATGGAAAATATGTTGAAAATCAAACGTATTAATTTTCTCCTTTATAATCAATATATACTATAAAAAAAAGGAAGAAAAGAAAATGATTTCTCAACAAATATATATTTACAAACTCAACTATCTGTTAGCAACATTGAATTCCGTCTATATACCAAAGTTCATTCTGCCGTTGTTAGGCAACGACCACAAAAGGAAGATCATGGCGTTACCATTATTCCTGTGAACGTTCAGCAGTTCTTACTTCTCCTTTGTATATATATATATCCAACAAATGTGGCATAGAAAACAAAAGTGGCACAAAGAAACTTTTGCGATGGCAACGATCGGTTTGTTTACAAAATAAAACTGGTAGCCATGTTAGGCATAACTTCATAGTCATAACCTCTTACTATATTCGTTCTGATGTAAAATCACTTTTCCTCGACAAAAAATGTGATTAAGATGAAAAATTCACAATATTTCTTACAATATAATGAAATTATGAATGAAATTATTCAAAAGAGATCAGTTAGAAATGACGCAGATGGACTTAGGCCAGCCAAAGAACCTTTAGTTCAACGTCAAAATAGTTTAAGTCAGCGAAGATAAAATCATGTCAATTTACAAATTGAGCTGAACATCATGGAACGTACTATTGTGAACATCGTACATTAGCTAATTTCTGTTATGCGCACGCAACTTGGCAACTTTTTTTTTTTGTCTTGGCGAATTTTCTAGGAGCTCTGTATCTCCCGTGTGGCTCTAGAAGCGTCAGAAAAATCATGGCATGCGTATAACCGAGCGCAGTTGCTCTGTGCGGGTTCAGCTTGTTATATAAACTTACTTTATTGATCTTAGATAAATAATTGAAAAATTGTAGGCCTTAGGGTAAATAGTCAAAACAGATAGAATTTTGTTTCTAAAAAGTCCAATACCTTTGCAAAGTAAATTTATTCCTCATTTTATTAAGGATAATATTTTTTTTACTAGGAGGAGGTTAGAAGAAGTGTGGAGGCTGAAGAGTCGAAAGTTAAGCATACTGTATTTGCTCTTAATTTTTTCGAAGGAATTAACCTTTCCTAAATAAGCTATCCTAAAAAGATTGATTTAATTACTGTTTATTTTGCGTAATCGATAAAAAGTGCCGCATAAATAATAATAATTTCTTTTTCATTAAACTTGCGTTTTAAATAATGAAGCCGTTCTTTATTTATTCAATAGGATTTCAAACATTAAGGAAAAGAATTTTTTCAGCCATTGCATGGGTATTTAAGCTCTAGCTTCAAATTGTTTTTTTACTAAATAAACCTCTATTTTTTATGTAGTTTTAAAGGAATAAAAAATACCTTCTTTAAAGTTTGAAACAGGTTTTTTTATGTAAGGAAAAGAAAAAAATGAAGAGTTTTTTTGTTGTCGCATTACTGAAAGGGGGAATTTTAGCTGACTTTCATTAAAAACAGTGAATTGTTCTTCGTGATCTCCAAGTAAGGAAAACTCTGATGAACTATTTTCGTTGAAAGCTTTATTTTTCATTCATAATATTTTATAGAGTTGAAATGCGATTCTAAAAGACGTTTTTTTAAAATATGTTTATCGAAATGATTATATTAATGTGGTGCCAGGCTGACGGCAGCCCACGTCATTCCCGCCGCGCCTCTAGCGGATCTAAGGAGAACCCAGTAGTTGACGCTGTGACATCCAGACGGGATGTTCGAAAAAGAACGACGCTTGCTCAACTGACAATCTTAACGACGTAAAGATGTGTAATTCTGCAGCTATAGTTGATTGTGTTCTTGTTTTCTGTACATAGCTAATTTCATTTAATTTTAATTCATATCTAATCATTGCATTTATTAAGCCATTTAACTGTAATTAGAAATCATCATTAAATCTTTTCATTTTAAAGAAGCAGTGTTTTGTTGGCCATTCCTGACACCCACATTAATATAGAATGAAAGTATTAATATCCTTTTGCAGTGATGTTTATTTTCTTAACCTTACAATGAGGAAGGAGAGTTTTTGGAAACATTTAGACTCGGGGATCTCATCTTCCGTTGCTGACTGAAAGGAAAATTGATCGTGACATAATACAGATAGAGTCGCCTAATATAAATTTATTACCTATATGAACAATTACATGTTTCCTTCTATTTCCATGAATATTTCCTGAAATTTTAACAAGAATAGCACTTATACTTAACATTGGACAATTACGTATTTCACTGTTACCTAAAATATTAATATCTTTAATGGCTAACCCTGCTAATAATTAACCCTACGTCAATCAGGAAATGAACCTGTTACATGCTGAACACATGCCCAAGAAAATTGTTGCTATACCCCTATATCATGTAATGATTTTTATTTCTGTATATTTATATTTTTCTAAGAGTTGGTTCACCAACTCATAAGCGGACAATGTCGCAAAAGACATTCTTAAGAAAAGCACTTTGGTTTCTCTTAAATCATGATGTCGCATTCATAACTAAATAAAACATTTCTCTTTTCTAAATGCACTGAATATGACGTACTTAATAACTCTTTATTCGTTTTAGTTCCAAGATAACAAGCAAAAATAGTTTTTACTTTCCTTAAAAACAGCAAGCTTTATCAATATAAATGATTGTTAGAATAGAAATTTTGCAAAGAAAAAAAAGGAGAAACAATTATTTTAGGGGAACAATTGCATTATAGATACAAAGTGTTACTATCTCATCATAACGCCTCTACGGACGCTTGCCGGAACCCTAACTTAATTGCACTGATACAAATCAACATAAGGCAACGATCAGTTTTCCTAATTTGTTGTTTAAATTAATGAAACAAACCATATAAAATGCTTCGAAGTAAATCTAAACATGCAACAAGATTTCTTTTTGTTTTCCGACTAACGCAAAAACTTGGCAAGTATTTTAATGATATGGCTGATGGTAAATTTGAATGAAATTACTTGCTAAGTATTTTCAAAGTTATGTTAGTACAGTTATGTTTGATAGAAAATAACCAGGTCAAAAGATAGTCATTGTGGCATCAGAATCACTATTACGGATTCTTTAAAGCTTAATTACATTAATTATTAAATTCTAAAATTTCAAAATATATCCTTTCATAATTCTCGATTTATAAAGCAACTACTTTCCAGATTTTTTTATAAAGAATACATCCAATATTTTATGAATTTTTTACTGTGTCATAATTCATGAATGTTTTTATTTCAAATTTATAAATGTACGCAGCTATAAATGTATTGGTAAAATGTTTTATATTATTTGAAAAATGACTTAATGCTCTACAAGGTAGTGTATTTTGTTTTTTTAATTTTCTAGATTTATGTGTATTTTTATATCATTAGAATGGAATATCAAGTGGATAAAACCGAGAATTTTCGAAACCATTTGCTTTTTTTAATTAATCGAGCTATAAAATCTCCTGAAAGTACTCGTAAGACTTGAGCTGTGGTGGAGAATGAGCAATATGTCAAAGTATTACCCTTGACCACCGAACCAAATTCTTACTCCAACGTCGAAATTAATTTTAAAAAACTAAATTTGAAAATTTAAGATTAATTTATAAAACTCTCATCAGTTATTTCTAACCCAATATCGTAAATTTTTTTCAATATATTTTGGAACGAATGCATGTCAAAATAATAATATAGAGACTTTTATCTTCGCCATAAAACCTACTTCAGGTGCAGAAGTTTCTATTAAATTTTAATGAAAATATTAAGAATCCGTTACAAAATGCTAATCAGATATTAGAATAATAATGCGTCCATTCCAAATAAAAGCTACCTCGTGTTGATATGGAATTCGGAAGCATGAATGAATCCGATTTACATTTTAATAATAAATATTCGAAATAGTTTTCTCTGTAATTCAAAGATAAAATTAAAGTTGAATTGAGATTTAAAACTATTTCTTTACAAGAAATATTCCATTTAATTGATGAATAAATTTTCATATTTTTCAACTGAAATAGATGCCAGATTTAGCAGAAAATGATTGTTTTCCCTAAAGATGAATATGTTTTTCTTCATCATAAATGACTACCCGTGTAATTTTTAAAAATTTAAAATGGTACTTTTTTTCGTTTGAAGTTGCAAGTCATATTACAAGTAAAAATATTCTTTATTGCCTGACCAAAAATGTTATTAAATTTAACTAAAAGTCATGCTGTCGAATTGTAAAATGAATAAAGTCGTATCAAATTATTTTCAGAATATTTTAGTAAAACATTCGTTTATTGTTTTAGAATGTTATGGTTTTTTTATTAGTATTTTATTTACATTCAGGAGTTCTCATCCCTCAACCTTTTCCGGATGCTTACGTTATACTAAGCGGTTTTTCATTGCTTCAAGTATAGTGAAGAGAGTATAATGTGAAGTTTCTAGACTTTTTTCCGTTGTCCGACTAAGTCCGTAATTTAAGATTATATTTATATTTTATTTAATTCAGTATTATATTAGAATTTTATTAAAATTATTATTATATTAGTATTTTATTAAAATTATTACTATATTAGTATTTTATTAAAGTTATTATTATATTAGTATTTTATTTAAATTCAGTATGTCTTTACTCCTCAACCTTTCCCAGGTGCTTACGTAATTCTGCGCGATATTTCTTAGTTTCGAGTAAAGTGAAGAGAATCAAATATGAACTTTAAACCTCTTACCGTTGACCGACTAAGCCTTAAATTTAATTATAAATAATTTAATTCTAATTTTAATTCTAAGCCTGAAATTTAATTCCTTCAGTTTTATGTTATGATCTCATACGAAATTTCTTTTTTGAGTAGTTGCCTTCACATACAGAGCAGGTCAAAGACAAAAAGACAATTAACCCGCTGACTAATTTGGTTCTATATTGGATATTGATCTAAAATTTCAGTTATAAAACAGTATTACATATTTGATTTTTGAGTTATTGCGTTCATATTGGCATCGACGGACACACTCATATTAACTAACTTGGTCCTGATTTTGATATAAATCTACAATTTTATTGTGAAAAAACGCATAAAAAACTTCGTTTTTTAGATAATTTCGCTTTTGAATTATGAGCTTCACATACTGACAGATATAATTTCAAAATTGATCCAATTTGATTTGATTAATTCCAATTCGACGCAAGAAAATCTTTAACTTGGAGCTTCATCAAAGTGTTGATGTCGAACTGTTTGACTTTTATAACAAGTTTTCTTTGTTCTTTAATACATTAGAAAGGCAAAAATTATTTTAATTCATAATTCAATATATTATTTCAAAATTAAAGCAAACCCATTCAGTTTACACTCTGTATTTTCGAAAAAAGTATAAAACATTTTTTTCTTCAATTAAAATTTATAACTGTTTGTGACTTTGATTATTCTTTTTTCCTGGCATCAGCAGAATTTCCATTTCAATACTATTAAAAGAGTGTTTTGCAAGGTTGAAAATATTATTTCACATGGAGATAAAAATAACCCTTTCATTCGAGACACGGGCTGATTGAGTTGACTATTGGTATATTTATACCATAAAATGTCTGTGTTGAGAATACATTGTATCGTTTACTCTAAACACTAAACAAAATGTAATTTTCATTTAGAAGATAAATTTGCCATTAGAAAAATATGGTTAGCATTGACTAAAAAAATGTGCTCTAGTTGAATGCAGAATGTTTTATGAAGTTTGAGAAGAATGGATGCACATTTCTCTAAATATTAGTTCATACAATATCAAGCACGCAGACTACAGAAAGAGTGTAGTGTTCTGCAGTCCATCTGTCACACCATTTAAATATACTTAATACACTGTTATGATCTTTTATTTGATACTTAGTTACTTTCTTTAAATGCAAATAATTCCTTGAATATTCTTTGAAATATTCTTTAAAAATTATTTTTCGGATGATTTTAAGCATGAGTTTAAAACAAGATTACCTACAAATGCTTTAACCAATTTACAAATACATATATATTCTTTTCTTTTCATGCATAAAACGTTTATATATACTGAAAAGTCTCAATAACATCATTATTGAAATTTAACCAGAACTTCCATTTTAATTTTTTAATAATTTTCTGAAAGTTACTGAAAATGAGGACTTATTCTAATGTTTCTGTTAGAAATAAACTATAATTACTGTAAAAATAATGATAACATTTTTAACAGTTCGTTAATCGTACTATCACATCTCCGGGACCCTGCATAGCTGGATACTTAAGATAAGTTATTTTCTAGACCCTGATGAGGGGAGCAAACAAGCATGAAATGATGTTTTCCGCAAGGATAAATGTTTGTGTCAAGGGTATTAGATAATTAACTAGTTTCGTTCTTGGCACTGGAATTCAAATAAAGCTATGTCAAAGATTTACTCCTAGGAGAATTGATCGGATACATCATCTGTAATCTTATATCTAGAAAAGCCCAGAAAAGACACGAAGCATTCGTTTTCATCAACATAAAATGTACTAAATATTTCATACAATTTCTGAATAAAGTTCGTCAGAAACTATAGCACAGTTTAGTTTATCAATCATTTCATTCATTTATAGCTACTATTACGATATTGGTGGACATAAAATATGTTTCAAAAGATATGCCAAATGTGAAAAGGTAGCAGTGCACATCAAACCAAGTAGGATCGTAATAGACTGCCGGATCAGAAATTAAAACCATCAGAAATATATGGCGTATATAGCTTTTTTCATATCTTACTTTTTTAAAAGAATTTATAGGATAAGATTTGTTCGATAGTATTTGTTCTGTAAATTAAAGTCAAATGCCAAATGGGAAAAAAATTCCAATCAATATTACAATCCCCATACATTCATTAACCTTTCTCCACTTCTCAAGGAACTTCATGTTATTTAACTGACAAAAGTACTTGCCTTCATTGGCTAAGGTATGTTACAAGAAAACATTCTCCTCATCAGCAGCGAAGCTTTTAACCATTCAAGTCATTCTGCAAGGAATGAAACATATGGCAGTCGCAGTCTGACAAAGAAGTACAACCTATGCCACTAGGGTAAACTTGACATGATGTTTTTTTCATGTTCACTGTTTGCACTGCTGACGGATGGTCAAGAGGAAGGTTTAGTAACCTTCTGACTGTCGACGTCAGCGAACAGTTAAAGGCGCGGATTCTTTTTTTGATACCCTGATTTTTGCTCTTGTCTTTTCAGAAGCTTAAAGTGAAATTTTTGGTATAAATATAGAAAAATTCGCATGAAATTTAAGAAATGTTTCAAGCCATCTACGGAAAACCACACAGAAGACAACAATTATTTCTCAAGATGATCAAGCATATCAGTTATGATCTTGACGATTGCAACTATGATGCAGGCCTAGGATGACCGTAAACTTGATGCGTTCCTGATAATATCAAGAGAAATGTCTCTTTTGCTTTTCTGTAACAGAATCATTTTATGAATTATTATCAATAAGCTAAATTTAAAAAACAATTTGTATGAGCATGAAATCCTGAAAAAACGTTTGGAGATAAGAAAATTGTGAGATAAAATCCTCAAAATTTCTGCTCATTCAGCAGTAAGATTCTGCCCGTAATTCAATTACTTCTCTAATCTTTATTCAACAAATTTATATTTCAGTGAGTGTTCCTGGTATGTAAAATGGTCATATGAAGTCGGCTCGGGCACAATTTGAAATCATAGAACGTAAAACGGCGAGACAGCGCAAGAGTGCAATTTTTAAGAACGTTCAGGCATGTTTTGAACTATAAAAACATAAATGGGACAAGAGTATTTCTCCAAATGGGATGCATTTTAAAAGCGAAAAGATTGAAGCACACTGAATTTTGTAAAACAAAAAATTTTTGAGCTTTGTTCAGGTATATATAACAGACTGCGCATGGTGGAAAAAATGCTGCGTTTGATCTTTGCAAAAACAGTTTTTGCCGAAAAATCGATGATGTATCCACTTAAGAATCAGAGAAAACACAACATTCTCTGGAATTTATTCTCTCTGGGAGTTTCTGTTTCACACTATTATTTATTTTATGTAAATATAGGTAATACATATCCAAATAATTAGTTTTCTGTTAATGAAGTCAATTTATCTCACATTTTACACGTAAAATGTGCTGCATCAATATGCTTTCGAAATCCAATGTGTTAATTAACCCTCTAGGTACTGAAACGTTCCAAACGTACCAAATGTTCCTCGTTTCACAGGTTTACGGGCTGAGGCGGTTGGGTGAATTATAGGAGAGTAAGTGACCGCTTGCAGAGGTGTCCTCAGTATGGTTCCGGGTCTTCAGGCAGTGATTGATATGCGGCTTTTATAAGTAATTCCATCGTAGGGAAGAATCATTTGTAACTAACTAGATGAAACGGTATTTATCAGTAAAAGAAAAATATAAATGCAATAAAAGAAGGATAGCGTTATTTGTAGGTACTGTACCTGCGAATGAAACGTTATTTGCAGGTACAGTGCACCAACGTCTGACTCTTGTCCGATCACCCCAATTAAGCAGCACCGGGCGCGGTCAGTACTTGGGAGGGTGATCGCCTGAGGAACACTGCGTGCTTTTGTCTTCCTTTTTGAGTTCTTGACTCATGGATTTAGTTATACCAGATCAAGTGGAATTAGTTTCAAAGATAAAAATATCTGCGGATAAAATGTTATTTACTGTTTTGAATAAATAATGAGTGGTCGTGAATTTTTTCTCTAATCTTAATAATTTAAAAAAAGATGTTTAAATATAATTCTAGACATTATTTCTCATTGCTGGACTTACATTCATACCTTTTCTTCATTTCTACAAATATTTAATTGTTTGTTTTTAGTCCATTGTTAAAAACTGATGTAGAGAGATGCTGTTTATTATCGAATTCTACCTATTTTTGGATTATGGGATTAGAAGGTACTGTATCTTTGGATAAAACGTTATTTATTAGGCAGTGTACATTCTAATCAAATTCTTCTTCTTCTATAGGAGTAATTGAAGAGACCTCGAAGCAAATATTCATACGTTTTTAAATCTAAATCACTGCAAGCATTGAGTAGTGGAAAGGGAGTAAGAATATAGTTATTTCAAATATGCTCGAAATATAACAAGATTTCAAGGTACAAGAAAACAAAGAGTAAAATCAAATAAAAAATTGAATTTATAGACATCTCTTTTAAAAATGAATAAGGAAATTTCAAATTCTTAAACAGATTTGTTTACGTTTGCGAGTACGGAAAAAAAACCAAACTTATTAGCCCGACTCGATCCTATGGCCTTTCGGTTTGTAAGCAAGTTTGTAAGCAACCTGGATATGAAGAGGGACGGGGTCGTTTAGTTTCCTTCTTCAGCTTTTCACGGTTTGTTAAAATTTTTAACGACGGTTAATTCTGCGTTTTCTTCAATGTAAATTTGCATTTTGTAAATGGATTATAGCAGATTCAGTCTATTGACTTTGGTGTTTCCGTTAACTGCAAAGAGAAGTTTAAAATTTTGTAAGACATCTTTCGGGTCTTTGGAGCTCATTAGGATCTGAAATTTGTTTTTTATTGATAATTTGCCATGTGGTTTAATTTTATAACTGAAAAAATAAGTAAATCTATTTTCTCTACCAAATTCAATCAAAGGATTAGAAATCAGCTCTCAAGACCACATTATATGTGAAACGAAAACGTCGCATGTCTCCGATGAGACACTGAAAATTCTCACAAAGTAACATTATTATTTCTTTTAATAATCTCAAAAACAAAGAAAGAACGTTTCAAGTACAAGAAGAACATTTTAAAACTTCTACAGCAGCATATTGAATTTGATAAAACCTGCAAGTAATCCGTAAGTAGAGTATACCTGCAAATAACGTTTTATCCGTAGGTACAGTGTACCTGCAAATAACGTTTTCTTCGCAGGTAAAGTACCTGCAAATAATCACTTCCATAAAAGAATGCAATCTTTTGCTGTGAATTTTATTACAATGACCATAAGGCACTTTTTAAATTTGTTTTATGCAACAGATATTAAGAGAAGAAAAGGGGCATGATTTTATAAATGATCGTAACTCAACGTGTTATTTAATCTTATATGGCATGGATAGTGACGCTTTTTAAGTGCTTTGAACTAAATTCACGAAAAACACGCAGTTCAGCAATAAATTGAAAAAAGTAATATATACCGTATGTGACTAACTGAAGCTGAAAGATTTATTGCTAAATAAATATTTTCGAAATAAGATTTAACTTCAAGAAGAATTGGCAAGATAATTGTTAGTGGACAACGAATAATCAAAGAAATCAAACCTTTCATTAATTAATAAAAAATGCAAGATCTTTCATAGAAATAAACATCTTGAACTGCTTTTAATTGCATAAGAATAAAGAAACTGACAAAATATTGATAAAAAATGCCGTCGTTTATTCAAAGATAAAGAAAATTTCTCTTGATTGCAAAAGTTGATAGAAAACTAGACTTCAAAAAAATATCTACAATATAAAAAACTGGAACGTGGGCATTGCTGTGGTAATAAATGTGTTTCAAGTAAAAAACAGATCGTATCCAATTAGAATATTTCATAATATAAACAAAATTGGATAAAGATTGAATGAAAAGAAACAATAATTCATTAGTAAAATTTTAAGCCTTAGAGGAATGCTATCAAACACAATAAATGTTTATAATATTGCACTTTTTTTCTGCATTCGATTTCTACTGTTTTTTAATTAGATGGCTATTCTCTGTTTATTACAATTTGTTTCACTATTTATTGTTTTATCGCAATAGCTAAACATAATAATGTTGACTGATTTTTACTCTTTTCACTGATTTACTTAAAAAGGGTAGTAAATAAAAACTTGTGCGATTTTGCTATTCCTTAAAACTTTGCGCTAGAAATATTTTCTCTTTTTTGATAGAAAAAAATTAATTTAAAGAAGGATTAATAAAAACAAATTTCGTTACTGACAAAAAGTGGAATTTAGTTTCAAAGGAAATGTATGCTTTGTTTTGGCAGGTTTTCATATTGGAGAAATGAAATTTAATACTTTTGACTTGGCAACGAACTGAATGACTTTTGAAACGTAAAATTATTAATACATGTTAAGAAAATAATCAATCCCGTCGGTAAGAAAGATCAGAGCCAGTATTTTATTCTAGTACGATATTTAATCGGTATTTTTGATACTGTCTAAAAGGACAGTAGTTGACCGTTTAATATTTCGTTTTGTTCCTTAAGACATCTTACAATATCAACACCAGCTATTGTATGCATTTTGAGCCTATTTTTTCCAGTTCCTTATACAATCAAAACGGTGATCAATAATGATGAGAAAATGCTTAATACTACGAAGTAGAGATTTGAAAGCGGGAAAGGCTTGCTCATACCAATGTCTACGCGAAGCCTTCATCAGAAATTTCAAGAAAGCTCTTTTTCGTTTAACTAGTTATTGAGACGCGATACAGTTTCTAATCCTTCATTCATTACCAATTGCTTCTATACTAGAGTAGGGTCTGCCCAATCCTGCTTCCCAAAGGTGACCCAACTTCTTCATGGCAGTTGCATTTTCAAGGGAGCTGAACACTGGCTCGCGCATTTTGTCAGCCGCATGGTAATCTAATAAAGCTATGTCATAAAGAGAAATAATTGAGACTATTAGCTACTACTTCGGTTATCCTTCATAGCTTTATCGTTACACCATCTATGGATAAGGAATGCGGATCCTTTAAAAATTTCCAAATTTTAGTTTATAATTTTAAATTGTTATAAAATTCTGAAATTCCAGAATTTGATTAAAGTAGGAAGAATTTTTTTAATGATTCCAAACTCGTAAATGTAGGATTCAAAATAAGTTCAGAATAAAGCATTTCACGAAAACGAAGCAGATATTTGTTTATCTTTTTATATTGAGTTTAGTTTAGTTATATTACGGTCCATTCTTTTCCTTTAGATTGCTTCATTGCTTTTTAAATTTTTTTTCTGGTGTGCTTCCACTTCATGTCCATCTAAAACGATTACAAAGAATCATAATGATTCTAGATGCAGAGACATGAAGTGGTTTTATATACAGGGTGTCCACATTTATCGTGGTCCAATAGTTAATTTCTAAACCGCTGAAATAGACATATAGTTCCAATTGGAAAAATGCTTTAAATGAAGGGAAGAATTATATAATATATGTTTTTTGGGTGAAAAATTATAATCCTGAAAAAATTAGGAAATCTAACTTTTTATATAGTCCCTCGGTCCTGTCAATCATATTCAGTTAAATATTTTTGACACTCTTAACATTTTAAACAAAAAAATTCTACTCTTCTGCGATTAAAACTGATCGAGTTATGGAGTTTTGAATATTGGTGGCTTAGATCAATTTACACCATTTCAATACCCGTCTTGAAGACGATCCACCAATCAATGCGCGGCATTCACTCGACGATGCCGCTCATTAGTTAAAAATCATGAAATTCAAAGCTCCATAACTCACTCAGTTTTAGTTGCAGAAGAGTGGGGCTTTTTTTGTTTAAAATGTTTGAGTGTCAAGAGTATTTTACTAAATACGAACTGATAGGACCGGGGAACCGTATAAAAAGTTAGAATTCGTAACTTTTCTCAGAAATATATTTAGTGACTCAAAATAAAATATAACTTTTCCCATCATTTAAAGTATTTTCACAGTTGGAACTATATGTCTATATCTAACGGTCTAGAAATTAGCAATTGGACCACGATAAGTGTGGACACCCTGTATATATTAACGTCCCGTTTTGAGGTAACTCGCGGACTATTTCGGGACGAACCTCGTAATTTTCAACAATAGTCATATGACAAGTACGACACATTAGACGACATCCCGCTATCCGAGCCGCCCCAGCAATGAGTTAGCGTGCAGCAGGCCCAATACACGACGGATCTTTAGTGGAAACGGGTTTCGAACCTGGAAACACTCCGGTTCCGAACCCGAGACCTTACCAATAGGCCACCGTGGCCCTTTCTGTATTGTGATAGTATATTAGTTTCTCCTTGCAGTGCAATTAAAAAATATCGGTAGCTTTCCGAAAATTTCATCATATTTCGCTCTTACGTCCCATTTGTTCATGATTCTAAGTATAATTTTTATCAAATCAATTAATCATTAAATAGGTTCATTAGTCCTTTTTTGTGAAGAACAAGATACAATTCAAGAAAAGAATTCTAGAATAGTTTCAAGGAAAAAATTGTATTGAAAGATTCATGGCTATTATCCTAAGAATCATTTCGAAGAGTCGTTCTATGCATCAAATTATATTTTGTTTCATTTTAAAGGATGAATGCGATGAAAATAGTGCCACAAAATTACGGTTGAAGGGAAAAATAAAATAAGATGGTCATGCGCATTATTGAATCAGTATTTAGAGGTAACTTGACGCTAAGCTTTTTGAGGTGTTTCTTTATAAAATTTCTAATCGCGATTCTTTAAAATTCTTTTATAAAATCTTTCTCGAGTATTATTTAATTAGATGTTACAGAATACGACAAGTTAAAGGGTCAAAGTACATTGTCATATTAATATCCGACAATGTGTAAGTAAAAGCAGATTGATGTAAATACATATTTTAATAAAAAAACAGTTAAGGAAAATTACGAAAAAAATAATTTTTTGTTATCACCATTCTTTATTGTATTTTACATTTAGGATTTATTAATAAACAGGTTTCTGTTACAACGTCAAATTTCCCACAATTTATGTACTATCGTTATAGCAAAATTTTGCTTTAAATCGTTCATTTCTATGAATTGCCCATTTTTAAGTTGATAGCAGCAAGAAGTTTTAAGTTTCTTCAGAAGAATTATTTTCTCTTTATTTTCTTTTTTTTTCTGATATTTTAAAATTATCTCGTAGAACTTAAATGTATCAAACATACTGCTACACTTCACTCTCCTCTAAAACAAATTTGAAAGATGAAGGAAATACCAAAAATTGAAGTAATTTATTTCAATAAACTTTTGGTGTAAATTAAGAGATCTAGGATAAATAAGTAAAACTTTATTTACCATAGATTTCTACAATCGGATATCAACCAGATCTATAACTAGATATAAATCAGATTTCTATAACTAGATACAAGCCAGACCAATGAGTCAAACATATTTTAATGCGACCTCATTTTACTTGCTATATGGTTTGCAAACAAATATTGAGAGATGCGACTGAAGTAAACCCAGCTAGAAGTAATATGCATTCTATTTTTAGAAAAAGAAACCAGAACCTGAGTCGCTGTTTTAAAAAGAAAATAATAGTAACCAACTCCTAAGTGAATTTCCGTATCTTTTTTTAATGATTATGCGTAGTATTGCATGGAAAAAGAAAACTCGGTATTTTCCATGAATCAGAATTTATATTTAGACCTTTCAGTGGTAAAATATATTCATCTTCTCGCTCGTTTGAACATTCAGATCGTAATAGGAGAGGAATTTTGCTGTGAATAAGGGATCCCATTGGGGCCTACTTATCATGTCGAAATGGTGACATCGATTTTAGAGTATCTGGTTTGCGGAAAAATATAAATAATTCGTCGTTGTTATGAATCAATCGCTACACAAAAGAAGCGGCATTTCTTTTGGAAAGGAGTGCATTGTGTACGGTTATTTCAAAATGTATAATTTTAACGAAAAACCTGAAAAAAATATTACTCTATTCAATATATCCGTGGGATTATACTTGCCATTTACTTATATTCACATGAATTTGTCTTGCGGTTCTTAAATACTTGTAATTAAGATTAAGAATGTAAAATATTTTACACAATAGTTTCTGCTATGCTTTGAAAGAGGATAAACACATAAACTTACCTTATAGCATCCTTTTATTTGATATAAAGTTTAAAAAAAACATGATAAACATTTTGTAATTAGCAATTTGATATAAATGCTTCCGCAGTTGGTTCTGAAAATTAAAAAAAATTAAATTATAACAACGAAGCGTCCGCTGCTATTTTCTTTTGAGATAAATAGACATAATGATGCCTGTACATTGCTGTGTTGAACAAAGTATTGGAGATCAGGAATCTGTATCATCTTCATTAAAATGCCTTTTATTCACGACTGTTTGGCAGGCCGCGTGAACCTCGTTGCCGCGGTAACCACGTGGCCATGAGTGACATGGGTTCGAAACTTGATTCCACAGAGTATCCGCCGTGTATGCTTACCAGGTCCACGTCTTATCTGTCGAAGGTAAAACTGTTCCTGCTAATGTTGGGCTGATATTTGGAGAGGGAATGAATGCTGAGGTATTAGCATTGTCATCTGAACACGGTTCAAAAGTAAGATGTCAGTCCTAAATAATCCCTCGAGTAAAATCTCTCGCTTGAAAACGAGGCGTTGATCTAACTAAACTAAATTAAATTCATTACTTTGGGAATCGCAAGCTGCACATTTAACCCATTACCAACTGATGTTACATTGACGCAACGGTCATGATAAATGTATATGAAAAATCAACTTCCAAACAAATTTTATATGAACAGCACTTATTTAGAAGGGTATATTATGGGAAATATTTCATTAAAAAATATGTGTCTTGAACAAATATTTGATTTTTAAAAACGAGTCTCCTATTTAAGCACATTTTAACTAAAACAGTTGACCTGGTCTTATAGCAAAAGAAATACAATAAGAGAAACATGAGTGTTATAGGTGATTTCTTTTTATTCTAGGTCATAGCGTATCACAAAAATCCCTCAATCAGTTGTATGATGGATGGTTTTGTGGAGGGGTTTGAGGAAGAAGGTGTTGCGCTGACGCATCGTCAGTGGGAAAAGAGTAGTTCAGTCAGTAACTCACGCCGTTAGATACTGTGGTAATTTTTCTCTGCGTTCGAAGAAATGCCTAAATCGACATCTTTTTCGTTAGAAGAAGCTGTGGAAATATTTTTTTATGATGATTAACAGAGTGAAGGAGATTTTGCTATTGTTTCGGCAGAAAATACAAATCTAGTGATCAACAGAAAGATAATATTTTGAATAATAATGCATTAAAATGCAATACTGCAGGACCATTGTTCAAGAACACAGTTGACAAGTTTTTTCCCGATCTCGTCTTATTGAACAGTATTACATAAAAGTGGGAGGAGTCGATTTATGCGACAATTCAGCTGCCAATTACATGATAGGTATCCGAGGAAAAATATAGTGAGGGTTAATACTTACTAATTACGTTGATGTAGCCTTGACAAATGCTTGTTAAATATTAAGATTATCTACTACAAAAAGTAAAAATCTCTCTTGGATTTTAGACGTGAGTTTGAATTATTTCTTCGGTAAATTGCCTTTGAAAGGGGAGAGGAGAACTATTCAGATGTAGATCAGTAACAGGAAGACCTAGTAAGTTCACTACTCAAAAGCCCATTATATGGAGACGGTAGCGTTTTATCACGAAGTCAGAAGACAACAGAAGACTGCATTATTAGCAAGGCTATAGTCAGACTGTTTATCGCAGCACAGTCTGTAATAGAGTGTACATCATGATTGTAGTGAAACTTTTCAAGCTTGAAGCTATTTACTGAAAAGAATCAGTGATTTGTAGGAGAAAATATGTTAAAATTGCTATTAAATTAATTACTTGTTAAGTGATCTACAGTTTTACGAAGCATAACAAATCTAAAATAGTTTTCCAGCGTTCAACTCTAAGATAACTCAACACATGTTCAATTCAACTCACATAAATTCGTACTCATATTCCACTGACATTGCGTGAGCGCAAAACTCGATTTTTCAAAAGGTAAGGCGATTTTTGTCAATTTTACTATAAATTATTGTTATACACGTTCAAATAAATAATTAATATTATTCGTATAGCAAAAATTCATCCTTTATAGTTTGGGCGGTTAATGGGTTAAGATGAGTTCTATTCCTATAGACACTTCAGGTTAGAGGTCTTTCAAAATTAATTTAAGTTAATGATTTGTTTTAAAATATGCAAATATTTTATGGAGAATTACGGAATCCATGATTAGTACTACATGTGTGTCACTAGATAAACGGTTTTAGTAAGTTAGTTGCGATGTTATAACAAAAACTTAAATAAATTAAATTTTTGTAAATTTTATAAAGGAACTGTAGCAAAGATAAATGATTAACTTTAAAAAGGAAGTCTAACAAAAATAAATAACTATAAATTAAACAAGTGGAATTTTTTGAATCTTTGATATTGATTTAAACTAGACACTTCGTTAAATATCTTTCTAAAAGGAAAGCCAATCCAACCAAGTTAATCGAAATACAGTAAAAATTTTTGATGAAGAAACACGAATCATACCTTCCCCTATATACCTACAATTTTATTAGATATTTAGAAATGTGAAATTTCTTTGATATTAGTAACTATTACGAATAAACATGACTTTTTTTCTGAAGCAAGATTAAACTAAAAGAGTTGTCATTTCTGAGTACCCAGATTAAACTTTCATTCTGATAAAAATAATTTTTAGTAAATGTGTTTTAAAACCAATACTATACATTCCAATATTGTATTTTTCTTTCATATGTTTAAGTACTTTTCTTTCAATTCTAGAGATGCAGATGGAACAATTTTTAAAATATTTATTTTGTTTGAAAAGCTAATCTGCAATAAAGTACATTTAACAATGAAAATGCTAATTCGTCACTTCTGAATTTAATGTACACAAACACTAAAATTTTCGCATTTCTTCCAATTGTGTGTATATTTTAATTCTTAACTTATAAACTAAAATACAATTATGATATTTCAAGTCTGCTACCATTTTAGCTCTACATTTTTTAGAAGAAATAACATTAACAGAAGAAATAGTTTTAAGCACTTTGCTCATTAAAATATTAAATTTTCTATTTTACTTTCTTCATTTAGAAAATTTGCGCATTTTCAATAAAATGCTTTTCTTTCATATTTTTATGCGCGCGTCTGTAAAAGTCTTACAGGAAATAATGTAATACATTATAATTATATAGTTGTTTTAATGAAATAATAATCTAAAATATGTAGTTCTGCATAAATTCAAAGGCATTTTTACATTTTTCACTTTAATCTCTCATGGAAAATTCCACTTGCACAAAAAGTAAAATAATATGTAGCTTTTATAAGAATTCAGTTTTAATTTAGAAATGAAAGAATTCGATATACTGTTTCTGTGACGTATTTTTGATTTAAAATATTCTTCCTGACATTTTTCGAAGCTCTGTGAACATAAAAAAAGTAAGAACTAAGTATTGTTATTTTTTTTTTGTAAAATTCTGATTTATTTTACTAAATCCTATTAAAATAATCTTTTATAAAATAGTGCTTTTAAAATTACTCCATGTATGTTCTAATAAATTAACAAAGAATCATCTAATTGTATTTAAGAATATACTTCATCATTAAAAAAATTCATGCCTTACGATTTTGATTCTTCTTTCTGAATGGAGCGACAAAAATTACACCACTGAAAGATTTCATAATTAGATTATATACTATATTATTTATTCAAGCCTAGATATTATAATTAATAAGTTGCTGTGAATCTTAACAATTTCGTTCGATGCAATAAGTGATGCTTGTTCAATTAAGAGTTTCATTTAAAAACAATCATGATTGAATAAAAAGAATTTGAAAATTTTCCGTTCATGAAAATTCTAGGTCAAGTCGAAAACTAACATGAAGGTAAATTAAAAACAAGATTCCATAGTGACATTTTCCTCATAATAAGGATTGAGAAAAGGCTGGTAAATACATTTTGAAAAGAGGTGAGGAAATGGTGAGGATTGGATGCTGTTTGTATGACCTCAATATAAATTATTTTTTGTAGCCTACGCGAGGAACTTATAAAAATTATTTTAATAGATATTTAAATGCATCTAATATCATAAAAAAGAATCATAATTTAATGAACTGAATTTTTTAAAATTATTTTTCTAGCTTTAAATTTTTATGTGATGGTTTTCTTTTTAAATTTTGCAGCAAGAGATAAATTTCAGAGTGGATATTTGATGTATATATTCACTATAAAATAGGTATTTACAACGCATTTATTTAAATTCAAAATTAAGCTATATAAAGTGCGCCAATAGCTTTTCAGTACTTAAAAATGTTACTTTTTCATTCACGAATTCTTTAGTTTTTCAGGTCACATAAACACTTAACGCACCGATTTAAGTTAACACTATGGCACAGCTCGGGTTAACTCAGTCGATTGCATTAAACGGTTAAAAATAGAACTGATTACTAGGTAAGTTATATTTAGCAGGCCTTAAAGTTATTAGTAAGATAGGAACAGATATAACATAGATTTAAGATCAAAGCAAAATAAAAATTCTAAGATTAAAGAAAATGCGCTTATAAATATAAAAATATTTTTATAAAAAATGCCAATCTTGAATGTCCTTTAATTGAAAGTTCTGAAAAAAAGCATCTGTTCTTGAGAAAAAAATTCATTCAGTACCATCTACAGTTTTATCAACGACAGTTTCATTACTCTAAATTATAGCCTCGTAATTTTCGTTAAACTAGGGGGTTACACCCCCTACTCGCTCCGCTCGTCAACCCCCAAGAATCACGTTGTGATTCTTTTGGGATCACTACGTGATCCCAGCTCGCTTCGCTCGCTCGCCGTACAGTTATGACTGTCTGCTAGTAATAGGAAATTATAAATACATAATTTACTAAAAGTAAATTTAAATTATCTGAAATAGCATAAACTCCTAAAATTTTTTCAGCAATTACTAATAAACTAAATCATCAAATTTCTAAAATTAAAATTTCCTGGTAGCATATATATATATGTAAATGTTTGAAAGAAATTTGAATGCTAAAATGTATAATTATAAAATGTTTACTAATATAAATTATTTACATCAATCAGAAATCAGGCATTTAAAACTTATTGGTACACAAAATTGAATATTTCTTCAAGTTTCATTACCCCCAACTTTATTCGAACAAACTTCTTAATTTCCACTCCTCTCAATGAATTGCTGCTGAAAAAAAACTTCGCCACTTGTATACACACTCACTGTAATAATTATTTAGCCAAGAAAGTAATAACTTTTCTGGCTGGGTAGTTATTTATCCGTTAAAACCTCAGAAAGTTTGAGTTACGAAAGATTATTTAACCCATTTCATGAACTTTAAGCTTAAAAAGCACGGTTTAACTGACAAATAGCTTTAAACATGTTCAGATTCAGTATTCAAAATTATAAACCATAATAAATATTTACTTTTACCTTTTTAAAATTAACAAATAGCCTTTTTTGGAAATTTTTAAAAATTCATAAAATTTTTGGTTTTTACACCAAAATTTTATACATGCTCTTTTTTCACTGAAATCTTAATCGGAAAAGCTTCGCCACATGTATACACACTCACTACAATAATTATTTAGCCAAGAAAGTTACAACTTTTATCTCTGGGTAGTTATTTAGGCGTTACAACATAAGAAAGTTTGAGTTACGAAAGATTATTTAGCCCATTTCACAAACTTTCAACTTAAAAAGCACAGTTTAACTGACAAATAGCTTTAAATATGTTCAGATTCACTATTCAAAATTAAAAACCATAATAAATATTTACTTTTACCTTTTTAAAATTAACAACCTTAGCATTTTATTATTGATTAGATACCCTTTTTCAAAATTTTCATCCTTCAAAATCGTAAACATGCACTTTTTTAAATGAAATATTGCCTCTGCACATGTAAACACACTCCCTCCAATTATTATTAAGTGAAGGAAGGTATACTATTTTTCTCTGGATAGATGGAACTCGGAACATATGAGCTGTCGAGAGATGAATAAACCAATTTTTCAGAAACTTTTAGCTGAAAAGGACATTCAGTATTAAGCTCACATTAATCCAAAAAGTACGACTCAAACTTATTTAATTCAAACGATCTAAACTAAAAAAAAAATCGCTGTTTCCGACTTCAAACCAATTCAAAAATCTCGGCATCAGGGTTGAGATTGGTAAACAAACTGATCGTTGCCAACGGGGAGAAAGGAGGTCCTTTTTTTGTGCCACGCATAAGCGTTTTATATAATATAGATTTATTTTATTCCATCCTCCGAAGGAAATTCCTCAAATAATGCAAGAAATTCTGAAACGAAAAGGTATATAAAGCCATTCTTATTTAAACAAATTCATTTTTATTTGTCGAGAAAGAATATTCGTTTTTTCAAATATCGAAATAGCAAAGAGTGTACTCAAATAACACAATAGCTCACAACAATTCAATAAGATGACAGCTCCACTTTTAGAAAGCAGTGACACAGAAATCTGTTAAGTCCCATCTGTTCAATTTCAACTCCTTTCTAAAGAATACACAACATTGCCGGAATAAAATTCTATTTTAAATTGGTTGAATTACTGAATGAGTTCAGAGAGAAGTAGTCTGCACGTTTAAGCTTTCAGGCTTTCTTCATCTTATCGAACGATGTTTGACAATGCAAATTCATGGAAGCTTTTATAAAGTTTATTTTTAGAAACTGTTAAATGAGAAACACAATGCTGACAACAGTTTCCCTGCTTATAAATTAATGTTTGTTATGGAAAGCGAGTGACCCGTTTTGTTAGGGAGTTTTAAAAGAGAGTGGCATCAAAAATTATAAATGAAGGACTGATTTTTGGGTGTCAAACACGTGGAAATATTTTTACCACCAGATAAGCATTTATTATCCTATCAGGTAGTTGAAATTATAAGTGTTTGTCTACCGCTGATGATTGTTGGGAGATCCGCCCGCTGAGGAGGGTTGTATTTTGTAAAGACGCGTCAGATGGATTGTCAACCAACAGAGGAAGAGGTGATATGTCAGGCCTGTTTGTTTGTTTGTGCCTTTGAAGGTACTTTGGCGATGTACTGTACTAATCTCTACTGGGCGAGTCATAAGTCTCCGTACAAATGTTGAAAGCGGTGTCTAATTTCTTTTCTGTTCTGAGGAAGGTGAACCAATTGAAAATAGCTGCCACCTATGAAGGAAGAACGGATTTACATTATTTTGTTTCTGGGAGTGGTACCACCCATCATGTAGCTCGTACTTTCAATGCAACCCTATTAGCACCGGGATGTTCAGCAGAATCTCGTAGGATACCCAGGAATATCTTTATGTTTGAGTACGTCGTTTTCTTGGAGTTCAGCGCCATTAAGTTTAAAAACAGGCTAGAATCGCAATTTTAACTATCCAATTCGAGGATTTTTTTTTACAATTATTGCAATCGTTCAATGCTTTGTAATGACATCAGCAGTCACTCTTAATGTGATTGGGGGTAATCTAATTGTACTATGATTGAATATAGATGTATCCCCCCAATTATTGTGACGACAATTCCGAAACGTTCTGGTTCTGAGAAGTTTAGGGCAGGAAGCTCTCTGCGATCCTGGTGTCTGGTAGGAGTAGGGGGTCCACTCAACCGGTAGGAGGTCACTATGTCCTCAAGCAAGGGGAGGGGGAAGCGCATTCGTAAAG
>BGPR01005294.1:44534-89135 GCA_013235015.1 Araneus ventricosus
ATGGGCCTAGAGAGTTAAGGCAAGATACGGCTGATTAATTAGAATCAGAGGGAAAAGATCATGAGTCATCTCCTGATTGTGCTCCTATCCAGCTTTATTAAAAACTTGTTGAACGATGTGCATTATAGCACAAAGTTTCCCGCAGTTATCGTGCTAGTGGCTGGATATTTTGCCGGTTTCCTTTCAAGCGAAACACAAATGCAGACCAGTAGATCACTTAGAATAGCGAAATATATTGCGAATCCTAAATGTACTATCTTCTTGTATTCCCTACATGCAGCCGTTGGGGACTTTGCTCTCTCTCTCTTCCGATGTTTAGTTCCGCATCTTTTTGTAAGTAGCTGTCAAAGTGGAGAGCAGCGATTATGAAAAGAGGAGTGGATGTCATCATCAATTCATTTTAAAATGAGCAACATGACAACTGTTAAAATGTTTTCTTACATTTATTTTCGGGGAGGAAAAGTGCACTTTCATGGAAAGGAAAAATGGTATCCATTTGATGTTTTTGTGATTGATATGTTTGGAATGTGCTCGTACTATTAAAGGTATATTTATTGATAATTATTTATGCGATAAGAAGTATGCATTTTTAATATAATTTCACATATTTCCTTTTCTTCTACTGAATGGCTCCTCGTTTCTTATCAGTCTCAAAATGAAATAAAATGATTTCTTTGAAATCTGCTATACTGCCGGCTTCTACAAGAAGATTAAAAAATTAGTATTGCCACATACTTTGAAATGTATAAACTGTATAACATCAATAAAGCAAGAAATAGCTTCGAAACTTCAGCAATTTTTACGTTTTACGTTGTTGGTTTGAAAAGAAATTATTGAGAAGGCGTTTCTCGTCTCTGGATATATAGGAAAAGATCTGTTCTCCTCATACATGAAGGTCAAATTTTCATTTAACATTTATTAATGAATTCGAAGAAATTGATTTTAGTATACTCTCTGTATTAAAAATTCTGATAAGCTAACTGAAAAGGAAATACAAATCTATAATAAGAGTAAAGTTAGAAACCCTATAAGCACAAAGTGCTTTGCAATATTTATACGATATATGTTCAATTTGATGCGGCATTTGGAATATCGTAGCAACATCGTGGAGATATCGTGAATATATATTGTGCTGATAGGGAAGGCTTACCTGGGCTATGGGCTTCTCTTCATAAGCTTCTGAGGTTTTCCGTTAATATTTTGACTATGATTAGGAATACCTTTGTTAAACGTAATTCTATTGTTCTACTTAAAAGATGTATGATTCGTTTGAAAGTATTTGAACTAAAGTATTTGAAAGTATTTGAAAATGTTGCCTCCACAATTATATTCACCATTAACAAGAAGAAATATGCCGCATTAGCATCAATTGGGAGATAAAACTTTCTGATAGATTTCAAAAGGGTTACATGTTTTCCTACTTACTCTCTAAGAGCTTAATGGTGTTTTGTCTTTTGTTAAAATAATTAAGGGTCATACCTAAATCTAAACACTTGTTCTCATTGTTACGAGATAATTTACCTATTTTACGGTCCATATATTTTATAGAATTGAATACAAGTTATGATATTTCAACCTGATACCTACAGGTATCATAACTATCATATCATAATGTATCATAACTATCAACTCTCCCCTACATGGATTAAAGCTCGAATTTTGGTTCGCGTAATCTGAATATTGATTCCCATATTAGGATGATATTGCTAAGCAGGTCTAATTTGGATTTGAATAATTAATCGGTTATGTAGATTTTGCTCAAATACTGTCAATAATTTTCTCTAATTAATTGCTGACAATCCATTTGAATTTCTAATTGTATAGAGTGCTTATTAAACATGCGAATATATTTCTACGTCATTACCTCTAAGTACTCAGTGATGAATATCGCTTAAAAATGGTCGGAATTCAAATTCTAAATTACCAAGCCAATTTCAAGTTCGGTGGATGAGGCAAAAATTAATATTCCAAAAAAAGTCTTATTTTTTGGATGTTAATAGGAAAGTAAAAGTTGAGGTAGGTTACTATTAAAAGAACACCAGTTATGAGTGAATAGTTATTTTGAATGCTGTATCCGTTTTCAGTTGCTGCTGACCAAGTAAAACAATTTTCATACAGACACAACAACTCTATTGAAACTTTCATTATTTCATAAAATGTACGAATACGAAATGATAGACAATTCAGGTCAATTATTTAATTATTCCTAAAATGTAAAAATATCGTCGTATCCTTACGCTGTTGTAGTGTAGTTTAAGACATATAAATTGCAAATGAGTATTTATATATATAATGATATTTCGAGAGATTTTGTGCAGATGCAGACGTATGAAGATTGCAGTCGTTTGAATCCAAAATAATTTATTTTAATTTGGAAATATTATTTCATGTCGGTAAAACGATATAATAAGATCTTCGAAAGTAAAGTCCACGCCATGACCATTGTTAGGAGAGAGCGCGTTCGAATGCGGCCCGTCTTACCAACAAGAAGCTACATCGTGCAAGCATTGCGGCAAGCTTAAATAGTATTCTCGGGAAAGGACTTTCCCGAAAAATCTCGTGGTTTTGGAAGTTAAAGTGAAAGTGTAGTTGTCTAAGATTGAAATAGAAGTAATTATAAATTAAGTGGCGTTCAAAACTATTTAATTTAAAGAAGATTAAAAATCTAAATCATTGCATATATTTATAATATTAGCTATGAAAACTGCTGATTTAAAGTTATTCACTGTTATTAAACATTGAATTCAAAATTTATTTCAGTAATGTATGCCATATTTAATTCTCATCTTAATTAAGAGATAAAAATTACAAATAGTTCGACATTTTCTCGTTTCAGGAATATTTACTTTGTTGGGAATAAACATAAAATTTATTCGGCGCATCCTTTATCTCTCTCCCTGTTTCATAGAATTCTAAGGAAAATATTTCATCAAAACAATTTCTTATAAAATATATGACGAAGAATGTTTTAAAACAGAAGTTAATATGAAATCTTGCTTAGTTTAAATAATTAAACATTAAATAATTAAGAACATAATTTTATGGCAGCAATAAGAGTGTTTTGAAATATGTAAAATAATGCTCATGAACAGAAAATTCTTCAATCAACAATTATAAAAGAAAATAGAAGATTTGTGTAAAGAACACTCGTAGCAGTCTTTTCTCATTAAACTCTAGGATAGAGGATAAAATAGAAAGAAGTTCATTAATTAAGGATTCTCATTCATTCTTTGAACGGCAGAAGTTTTAAATTATCCCTCTAATGAACTACTTCATTCCCTTTTTCAATATCAATAATGATTGGAGTAATTTTAGCTGAGAAATTAAGAAATGGAATTTAATGGAATTTTTATTGAATGCATTACAACATCTTTTTATTTATTCCATTTCTCTAAATTAATCAGCATTTCTTCATGTAATCAATATTTGTTTGGACCAAAAGTTTTTAAATGTTGAATAGAAAATAATTTTCAGCCTTTTCGCTGCAGTTGAAGAAAAAAGTCTTTTTTTAATGAAAGAATACTGGCAAAGTGGAAAGAACCGGCTTCTCTTCTATGCATTTGAAGTGAATTGTGCTATTTCAGTACAGGATACACCAATTGATATTTAAGATAATACATTCTTGACAATTGCTATTGAATTATCTCATGTCAGTATATATTTCAGTAATTTTAATTCTTTAAATAATTCAGTTAAATTTCTTCAAATTTAAAATTGTGTATATTTTCTGCCAATGCTGTGAAGTGATGTTTCAAATTTTTGGTATTGAACTTACATGAAATATTTGTTTGAAACTGATATGCTGGTAACGGACAATTTTTGTGTTCCTTGCCATCTCTCTCTACGATTAATTTAACCTAGAAAATATTTAATGTCTTACATATTAATAAAATTACATATATATTTTTTCAATAAGAATTGCCTCCTTTTGTTAATGTCTCTCGTTTAATTAAATTGGCATTTCGTTAACTGATTAACTATTAGATAAAGTTGGAATCTGAATAATGATTAATGTCCATAAAATAACTAAGTCATTCAAATAAAAATGTTAACTACGACACTAAGCACCATGTGTATGATCCAAACATTTTAAATTCTACATTTTCACACAACAGGGAAGCTTGGCTTTAAGAATAAATTACATGAATAATGCTTTTCCATCTGTTATTTCATCGTAACTCAACACAAAATGAATTTCAAATTTCGGAGTATCTCTTGCAGCAGCTGCGTAAGTCATAGTCATAAGAGTGATTATTCCATGTATCCAAGCATTTTAAGGCATGTTATATTGATTAATTCTATTGTATCTTCATTAATTTCACACAGATTTATTATTAAAATATATTTTCTAATTTTTGAATAGGAAGAGTCAAAAATGTTAACAAAACATAATTTCTTTTATCGGTTACTTCCTCAAAAAACTATAGCTGTGAACGACATACATTGCATCTAAAACTATCTTATATTGAAAATTTAGAGGCAATATTTTAATTAAAATCATTTCGATTAAATTAAACTCTCAAGTAAGTAAAAGAAATCATCTCTATTAAATTAAACTCTAAATTGTATAAAACAAATCATTTCTATTAATTTATAACCTATATTTAATAAAGCAAATCATTTTGATTATATTAAGCACAAATTTAGAAATTTCAATCTAATAATCTTAATGACTATCATAAATTCATTTCTAAGCAAATAAAATTAATATTCAGATCATTTATGTCCTAAATGGAGAAGAAATACAGAAAATTCAATCGAATAATGCAACTGGCGTCTTTAGAACTGTTTTCTCATTAATGTTTTCTAAGTAATGAAATGAAGTTCTTCGATTTGATAAATTTGTTTTGAGATGTCGTGGTCCAGTGTTACCGGGGTATGATCAAAGTCCAACAGACTTAAAGAAGTCACAGAATTCCAGCATTTTAAATTTAATGATAATCTTGAATAAATATCTATTTTACAGATATATATACATTTGGTATATACATATTTCAAGAACGAAGATAAACAAGTCCCAGATACAGATCGCGAGAGTCAATGAACAATGCGTAACTTGACTTCGTCGAAGTTACTAACGGTGAGAATACTCGGAGATGCAACTTTATCGTAAAGTTCAAGGAACTATGAGAGTTCAGCAGTCTATAGTAACTCAGGGCAAGTTATTGGAAACACCGAGGGTATATGTAAAATATCGAGGTTGTAAATGCTCGATAATATACAACGGTCCACCACAGGGACACTTCTAGCCAAGGCTTGGCTAATTGATACACAAGACGAGTTGGAGAATTACCGAGGGTCGGTATAAGACATCGAGGTTAAATGAACGCTCGATCGAAGCAATGGTCCACCGCAAGGACTCTTTCCAGACAAGGCTTTGGCTAATAGATACTCAAGATGAGTTGGAGAAAAACAGAGAGTCGGTATCAGACATCGAGGTTGAATGAACGCTTGAACGATGCAACGGTCCACCACAGGGACTCTTTTCCAACCAAGGTGCTCAGCTAACACGGGGCCAAAACGCCCGTTTCGTCTCAGTTCCAATTGCGGATCTCAAATAAACACAACGGAGATGGCTCTCCCGAGGCCGTGCGCAAAAAGTAAACAAACCTTCAGGCCAGAACATTGTGCTAATGTCGTCACAGTCGAAAGCCTCTCCGTAGCTTTGTTGTTGGTGTAGGAAACGTTCATTCCCAAGCGGAAACACAACAGAAGTACAAGAGTTTCGGCAGTTACTCATTATTGAATTAGTTTTTAATACTGACGATAAATTAATATAAATAGTTAGTGAAAATAGCGCGTGCAGAAAAACTTACATTTTATAAAAAAAGCTTTGACACAATTTTCAGTTGCAAGAAGATCAGTTCAAAGCATGGATTTTGATTCAGTGTTTTGAGAAAAAAGTGTGAGAAACAGATAAAAATTTGATTTCATTTTCATAAATTTCTAATTAAATTTTGATGTTAAAAACAGCTTTCCACATCACCATAGAGGTACTGTTTCAGGATGCACTACCCCTTTTCAAAAATGTTATAAGATGGCGGGTTCCCCAATAGGTCTATTTCCTTCAACTACAAAAGGATTAATATCCTAAAGTTGATAATTTTCGTTTCAAATTTTTAGTTCTAAGCTGGTCATTCTTAATTTTAGTATAATTATTTAAAAATATATTTGCTGAAATGGAAATACATTGCTTTACAATTAGGACAAAATTATTTTTACAATCACATGAAACTTCAGGAACAAAATTTAGCAATTCCATTTTTTCAAGAACCACACATGTTCCAACAGTTAGGAAAAAAAATGCAAATAAGCCTTTTTTTTAACGAAAAAATTAAATGAAAATAGTGAGGATTCCTTCCCGAGATTTTATATAATTTTTGAATAATTTCGCTCATTGACATAAAGAGGAGCTTCGATTTATTTCCATAATAATTTGTATAATTTTTAACAGACACATAATAATGTATTGTTAGGAAAACTGAAGTTTCGTTCATGTAACATGCAAATAATGATAGCAAAATTCATTTTCAGGAATTAAATAGTTAAAACAGATGCAGCACTTGAAAGTAATTTTACATTCATACAAGTAGTTAGCTGCACAACAGGAAAAACATTAAAAATGGGGTGGGGGTTAAAGGTGGTCGCCAGTATCTGTAGGATTCGAGTTTATGAATTAAAAATACTTGAACCATGATTCCAATGCTGAATTATAGTGGGGATTCATTCTACATCCTCGAGCAAATGCTTCAAGAAATATTACTCTTGCGGAAAAAAGTTATAAAGAATTGTTAACGATATTTGAATTTAGTGTTGAAACAAGGTAAAAAAAGAAGTGTTTAGAATTTACTTGAAGATTATTTATTCTAAAAATGAGTATTACATTGAACAAATACATTTCATTTGAAAAAGTTGGAAACCAGGAGCTGTATACAGTAAGTTTGAAAATTCACGAGTACGTTATTAAGGACTATGATTGTTTTGTTGTCATCTTTGAACTCGCTAATATTAAACATATTTCACGAGTAGAGTTTTATAACAAAATTAAGCTTCAAGCACAAGCGTTCAGAATTATAATGAAGAACTGAAGCAAATAATGTTTACTTTAATATAAAAATTACTTAATCTGAAAGTCTCATGCATGGCAATAAAAAAAGAACTTTCATGAAAGGAACAACATAAATTTAGAACGAAAACATTCTCTCGAGAAAAGCGATGTCACTTATTATTTTCTTTAGAAAGCAAAGGCATTTCACAATTCAACTTTTATATGTTAACACAAGAGGTGAATCTTATTTGAAAGACAATTTAAAAGAGGAATGTTTGGAAAGTTTTTAACTTCACCTTACTCAATACGAAGATGACATTTTGGAAAAAAGACCCTTACATTTAGGTTATTTCACAAACGAGCAAGGAAAACTGAAAATAACAGTATTATTGTTGTCATATTAATCATATTTCACGACAACAGTTTTATATGTTAACCACTACCAGTGAACAAACGAAGTTAAGTTTCGAACTCAAGTGCTTTAATTCATATAAAAATGAGTATTAACTGAATATTATTAACCAAAATAAGTCTCTTTCATGACAATTTGGATATAATGCAAATACCTAATAAAGACGATAGTAAATTTAGAACGACCGCATTGAACTTGAGGCAATTATCTGCATATAAATGAAATACTACATGGAAGTGGAACACATTATTTCCAAAATTTTTGGTATTAACAATGCATTTAGGGAGAAAGGAACAACATATGTGAACTATATGATTTTTTGAAAATATATTCTAGTTAGCTTTTACAGATACTTACAAAAATCAACATTACTATTCATTAGGCTCATTTAGGCATGTTTCATACTAAGCTTTTGCATTGATAGTACAACAAATTGTTTGATCGTGTATGATATTTACTCTGCAATTTAAGCCTATCCAAAATGTGTATTGTTGTAAAGTAACTAAGAATTTATCTATAAATTAGCTTAACTAAAGTCTATTTATTCTACCATATATGAAGTTTTGTCAGAACAAAGACACATTTTAATCACGTCGGAATGAATGTGTAGACATTTTTTATGGATAGGTACTTCAAAAATAATGTAACCAGAGTCTATAGAATTCAACCGTGAAATAATTTCTAATACTTAGTAATATAACATTATCAAGAAATGTTGTTAATTTAGCATAACTAAAGTATGTTTATATAAAAATAACAGACTACATGTTACAAATTATAGTTATAGATGTAGAAAATTGAACTGCTTATTACATTTATGAATAGACAAACCCCATACATATATAACCATCTATTTCTAAATGCACACACACACAAACCTATAAATATTGCTACTTCTAAATTAACCCTGAATATGCAGAAAATATAACATTTGGAGCACTCCAAGTAGGTAATTAAAAATAATGTGACTATTCATTAGGCTGAAATAATTGCTTCAATAGTATTAAAGTTAACATGAATGGAGAAGAAAATGAAGCATATTTATATATATAAAGAACTGATATAACTGATACTAACTCGCATTAGCAATTGACAAAATGTGATTTGTTGCATTTATGAATAAATAAAACTCTACAGGTTAAGCCTAACAGAAATTTTTAAGCATAGCAATAATACTTTTTTAAATATAAACCTATAAAGACATAATTGATATGTAAATTATCTTATATATAGAATGCAGATCAGAAAGTTAAGTCCATATATATACAAATTAGAAAGTACATCTAACCTTTATGAAAGACAATCACGTGAAAAAATTTTAATTTTATATAAAGAAAACTTTACTGCTTCTTAACAAACACAACATTTTAAGCCAGCCAAACATGGCTATATTCATATATTGATTTTATTGCACAGAATGTATATGTGAACAAGTTTATAACATAACTAACACTAATTTGTACCCATAATTCTATAGTAAAATTCTAAAGAAACAAATCAAATTTTTTGGCTATAGTTCTCAGACATGCATAAATGATTGACAAAAATATTACTATGAAATAAACGATAATGTAGAGATACTAAAATTAAAGCCTCAAAAGAGACTTGTCACCAATTGAGTAAAATAAGACAAAAATATTCCAAATGTGCAATACATGCAATCAAAGTTAACATCAAAGTATATTTCTTCAATAAAACTAACATAAATGCCAAAAACTTACTTCAATATTTGTTAATCCATTAAAATCCAGCGAAATCCTTCGGAAAACGCACACTCTTCATAGACAAGCAACACAGAAAGGAGGCTTTACAATGTGACGCCACAGTCGTTTGAATTCCTCAGTGTTAAGGCCTGGAGAGAAAAGACTATTGCGCAAGTCTTCTGCGCACGGCCTAGGCTCTCCGCGTATTTACATTTCATCTCTCTCCCCTCTCTTTTCCCTCCTTTTTAAACACCTTACCTTCAGAGGCCAGGGGAATAGTGGATGAATTACCTCCCGGTGATTCGTCCTCAAGCTGGACAAATCACCCAATCGCAGTCGTGTGCCTCCCCTCATGGTGTTGATTGGATGCGGTCTTTGTCGGCTACACAGGGTGGTCTGTCAAAAGACACCGCACTTCGCTAGTCCCCTTTAGGCTTGCGTAAGGTTGGCAGTTTTATTACCCACTTACGCTCCTCTTGCATCGTTCCCTGGGGATTTCGCTGGGTAGTCGGTTTTGCGTCGTGGGAAAAGGGGAGAAATCACAGTCCAAAGGATGTTTCGAAAAATAGATGCTAGTAACATCTTTTCACTGAAAATAATTTCATTAAGAATTGAAATAATTTTTGTTATGAAATAAGGAAATAAAATTTTAGAGTAGATTTTGAAAACAGTATGATTAAATCTTCGTTCTTAGATATATGTTTCCAAAATGAGTAACTTTTTTCATATATTAAATTATGCTTATCAATCAAAGTAGGCTTTAAAATAATGTTTTAACAGAATCATCAATTTTTTTAAAAACAAATTCTCAATTTCGCAGTTAAGGAAAAAAATTTAATAATATTTTTTAAAAAAATGAATGAAACATAATACAAACAAATTATCGTTTATTAAAAAATAAAAAAATGTTATAAATTATGTTTATAAAAGATATTTAACGAAAATTTAATTGGATATTTCCGCAAAGCAAACACAGTTTATAAAATCATCTTTGTAGATGGCTAAATCTGGATTCTCTCATGTCAATGAAAACTCAATACTTCTTTAAAGTGCAAACGATTTAGATATATTTTCAGTAAAATATGGTTTTAAAATCAAGCTTTATCCTCATATTTCTATTCTTAGAGTAAACTAATTATGATAACACATGCGATCTCAAAGAACTGCTAGATTTCATATCCATGCAACAGTTCTTTTCCGTAAGTTAATCTATCTATTTTCTATTTTCTCATAGAACTTGTATTCATCAAGTTGAAGAAACCTGATTTACCCTCTTGTATAGAATAACGTTTCCTGAATTGTTAGAGATTTCTACCAACAATCTTAAGAATTTCCTCTTTCACCTATTTAGACGGGTTTAGGCAAAGCCTCTGAGAATGATATGAAAAGTAAAGCATCGCATTTTCAAAAAAAAGCACGTAGAGAATCTACAAATCTGCCCTGAACTTATTAAGATTCCGCAGCGAAACTTCCATCTCCTTAATGAAATTCCAGCTGTCCACTTCTATTTGCTTTATTTGTAAACTCATCTCAACTGCACTGAGACGACCAAGCGAAGAATATTTTCCCGTCAGGCAGCATTTTAAATCTAAAACAATTATTGCTTTACGAATGTGTAAAAATAGAAACACATCATCGCTTATATCAGGTACCGAATTTTCCAATAAGAAATCAATATCTAATATAGATTTAAATTTTGTTCCTTGTCATGAAAAGTATTGTTCAAGAAATGCATACAAGCAACTGTGTTACTCTCATTTTTAAAATTATTGCAGGGAACTCTTTATCATTCTTTTTGCACTGCCATGGTTTATGGTTACTTTCTCACGTAAGAACAAAATCTGTCAATCGCAAGTGTAGCAATTAGGGATTGCAATCGGGAAAACCGGATCCCGTAATCCGGCGGATCCGCATCATTAGACATCAACCGGATCCGGTAAATTAAAAAAAATACATGAAACCGATTTCTTGAAAAAATACTCGCGTTGTTGCATGAGTAGGTACTTAAATGCTTGGTGAGTACGAGTCGTTCCACGCTGATTCACACGCTACCACACTCCGCGCCTGCCCCACCAAGATTTATTTTCTAAAGTATCCACGTCAAAAACTGATTCAGTTGATATTATTTGTGAGGAAGGAATACACAAGAAAAAGTCTAAAACAATTGACGGTTATTTCAAAAAGGAAAACGCTATGGAGAAGATGGTCTCAAGAATGGTCTGTGAAGATGGTGTGGCCCTCGGTTAATTTTGTTCATCGTCATAATTGAGATATTCGAAAAGCGGATTTCAACTTCCTAATTCACGAAACACAATAAGATCTATAGTTACAAATTTTGCAAATACCGTTAAAACTGACTTGATTATTGAGTTTGAATATCTTAAGAAACAAAGAAAAAGATTCGCTTTAAGTTCTGACGAAAATGGACTTCTCAGAAAAATCACCGATATTTGAACCTGAACATACACCACAGAGAAAAACACTTTAATCTGGGCTTAATTAGAATACATGGCTCGTGTACTGCGGAACATACTATCAGTTTGATAAAAAAACGCCTAGGAAGCTTCGGTTTTGATTCTGACACTAATATTGCTATATATTGACGGCTTATTAGTTGCTACCAGGAAGTTTGCTTCGCACATGGTTTGCAATTGTCGACATTTTATATAAAAAGAATATAGAAAGAAAAGAAGAACTCCAAGAAATAACTTCTTATGATGAGTCAGATACAGACGATGTAGACACGAATGATACACACGTAGAACAAGGAGTGACAGTGACAACAACAACAGATTCTCGTAATCTTCATCTTTCAAGGGCCGAAGTAATTCCTAGATACAATGTTCTTCTTCAAAAAGTGCGGAAAGTGGTGAAGGTATTCAAAAGATCGCCTACTAAATACGATATGTACCTGCAAAAGTATGTGAAAGAAGATACAGGCAAAGATTTAAGCCTTATTTTAGACTGCCGCACACATTGGAACAGTCTTCTGGCTATGATAGAAAGATTTCATAAGCTGAAAATGTTTATAGATAAAGCTTTGATTGATAAAGGATCTGACATAAAATTTAGAAACCTAGAATGGTCGAAAATAAAAGACCTGATTAAGAGTTTGCAGCCATTTAAGTTGTTTGCAGATGCACTATGCAGAAGAGATTCGACCCTGTTAACTGCTGAAACAACATTAAAATTTATTTTAGAGAAGTTGCTTACTCAAGACACAATGTTATGTGTTGAATTATCTGAGGCACTGTGTGTGAGGATAAAAGAACGCCATACTGTAGTAACAGGAATATTAATATACTTAGAGAATCCAAAAAATATGATGATGATACAACACGAGCTGATGATACATTTACTATGCCGAAAGAAAGTTATACGATTAGAAATGAAAATATCTTAGAAAGAGTTATTCAAGATGATAGCTTTAACGAAAACACAGATAATATAGTAGAAAATAACTTAGATTCATCGTCATTGAAAAATGATCTGACATTACAGAAAAAATTACAAATGCAAATCCAGCAAGATATGAAAAGAAGCATAAATACCAAAAAAGAGAAAGATTTTGAGAAAATATTAAAAAAGGAAATGACTGAATATGAAAGTGAAGGAGTTCGAGGAAAATACTTGTCTTCTATTCATGAGTATTTGTTGACAATAAAACCAAATGTAGAAGCGAAAGGGAATTCTCGGCCGCTGGTTATATTTGTAGCTCTGTAAGAAGTCGTTTGGCAGATGACACAATTAACACTATTTGCTTCCTACGACCCTTTTTTCAAAACCAAAAGTGATTTTTTTAATAATTGTTTTACGTAAAATAATAATTTAAAGTAAGTATATTAAAAAATAAGAAGTTTTCAACTCGTTATTGTGATAAGTGTGCCATTGATTAAACAGATTCATGATGACTGTCATAATTATAAGAATGAGACTGCTTAGCTTGCCTAAATTACCTAACTATTGTGATCTCAGTTGATAAGATTGATTTAGTTAGATTTAATATAAGTTACTTACGTAATGTAATGGTAGTTACATTACAAGATGTCATTTGAGAAATCTAGTAGGTGAGACTGAACTTAACTGCCCGTCATTCAATTATTACTAAACTAATATAGCAATTACAATTTAACTAGTTACACTACACTAAATTTTTATTGTACGTAAATATTGATTAATTATAATAGTGTAAATAAAGTTGATTTCGTAAGAAATAAACTTTTTTTTAAATGAACTTTGTCATACACTCACTTGATCATCATTTATACAGTTGATTTTGGAATGGAAATGCAAAATAGTTTTGATGTGACCAATCCGGCCGGATTGCAATACCTAGTAGTAATTAATTAATATAGGCGAGAGAGATTTTCTGCATGGTATTTAGAACTACCCATAATTTTGAAAGGAAAGAAATTATCTACACGGTAATTAGATCTACACATAACTTTAAAGCAGATAAAATTTCAACATAGTAATTAAATCTACTCAAAATTTTAGAAGGAGGTAAATCATGTATATGATAATTAAAACTAACCATGATTTTTAAGGGAAATAAATTACAATTTTCATGGTGATGAAACTATCTATTAATTCAGTAAGAAAAACTATATAAATGTTGATTAGAACTCTCAAAGGAGAAAAAGAAAAGGAGAGAAGTGATCTTGCAGGAAAATATCTTCATGGATTTTCTTAATGCATCTATGCTTCGAAGTTTAATCAGTAGCAATTTTGTTTCGAATTAATTTGTCTCTTCTATTCTTGTCTAAATTTGTAGTTAAAATATGTACCGGAGTTATTTCAAATTGCTCCAAAGTTCTAGAGGATAAAGACGTCTGCATAAGAAATTGCAAATCACTTGCATTTTTAATTAATTTTTTTTATTTCTAAAGCTATCCTTTAATTTATTTGATTCCTAAAATGAGAAGTAAAGCATCTGAAGCTTCAAAATACCTCCCACGAAATAAAAACTTACGAACAAAAAAAAACATATTTCCATCGTTTACATTTTATATTTTAATTTTTCTTTCCTATATCCCCTTGCAGACAAATAATTGCTATTCTTAATATTTAAATTCATGAGGAGGTTCGAAAAATTCATGTATAGCAGATTGCCCAGTGTTAAAGACAAACATACTAAAATTCAAGTTTTTGAAACAATATATGTATTAAAAAAGTTCACTTTAGAAATTTTTCCGTTCCCTAAAAATAATGAACCCTTTACGATAACATAATTTCTATCATATTATCTAAAGTTTCCATAAAATAACTTCATAAATAAATGAAAATCCGTTTTCCTAAGGAACCTTAAAATTATTCCTTTATATTAAAGAAAATTTTAATGTTCTTTATTTTATCCTGTAAAATAAGTTAATTTAAATTCGAATTTGCGAAATGTTTTTAGAGCCTGATGACATTGATATTGATAAATACTGCGTTTCTTCATACTTGCACCTGTATTTCTTCATACTTGCATAAAGATTTCTTCAATCTGATATTTAATGATTCCGTGATGCATCCCTCTTCCATTCATAAAATTCAGGGCTCCATAATTAAAATTTCCGCATTTCACAGCAGCCTCAAGTTGCAACCATTCATCAGAAAATCTGAAAATTCATGAGTGACTTAATAGAGCATTGGATGAAAACAGTAATAATGATTAAAAAATGTTCCAAATGAGGTCTCCAGAGGATGTATTATCGTCAAAACACGCAGAAAACATAGACCTTTGTTCAGCATTGCATAGTAGCTGTTAGCAAACATACACGCATTCGCTGAGAACTAGCTGGTATCACCCGCGCTCAATTAGGGCCTCCTAGAGAGAAGAATCAGTTTTATGGTCCTGGAACTACGTCTTTCTTCCATTACGTTCACCCGCTAAGCGATGGTCCGGTTTCTTCGTTGGTCGGTTGTTTACCATAGCACACCATAGTGACCAATCGCATGGTTTGGATTCGTGAGCTCGTTTTCAGATTAAATACTGTTTAAATATTCTTATTTTACAAATGTATTACCCAAAACAGTATCATCCCAGACATTCACGTGAGTACTTATTTATCTTAATTAGCTGTATTTTTCCGAATTATACCTGTTTTGTCTCAAGTACATATTAAACCTAAATGCCAGACTGTAGAGAGAAGACACGTTGCCTGTTGAAATAATTCAGCTTTTTTTAATATTAATATATAAATACTTTGCTTATATTTCTTTGCATGTTTTGGATTTTAAAAAAATCTGTCTGGCCTTCTTGTATTTGTGTGTGTTAAAGTCTTTGTCGAAAAGTATTAGCAGAAAATGTTTCACTTTTTATAATAATTGTTTTAAATTACGATTATGTTATAACTAGGAAAATATTACTAATAAAGATAAATAAATTCTATTAAGTATTCACATGAATCCCAGGAATGATAATGAATTCTGTTTTTTCCTATCCATTTTTAAAATAAATTTAAAAAAGGAAAACCTTAGAAACAATAATTACGTTATTTTTGATAAATGCAACTGCTGCTTAATATAAGTAGGAATTATTGCAAATATTTCATAAAATTTTGGCAGTTGTTTTTATATTAGACGATGTTTCTTCGAAAATTTCTTTTATATTTTACAAAGAATTAAAACTTGGAATTTATGATATTCAAATTCTTAAATATTAGAACTATTATTGATTTATTGTTAAAATTGCAAATTTAATCAGTTATTAAATGTGTGAAAGAAATTTTATGAAGTCATTACATGTTTCTGAGTTCCAGGGCGAGCAATTAGATAATTTTTATTTTGAAAATGTGCATTAAATGATAAAATCATCAAAAATTGTTTCTATTTCAAGCCAAAATAAATAAATAAACTGGGAAAACCAATCTCAGAAATATTTTGTTCATTTGAACATACATTTAAGCAATTATAGACAACTAAATCTAAAAAGGCAATTCTAAATTACGTAAAGGCAGAAAAGGCTTCTCTAGTGTTTTCTGGGAAACTCTGACTTTTTACTTTTTATTTATTTATTTTATTTTTAATCACTTCATACATTGCTCTCGCAATTTCACATTGAAGTAATGATGTTTCCAAAATTTTGGCTTTGCTATGGAAATGGTGGCTATTATGCTATTGCTTTGAAAAGGGTTTTTAAATATTTAAATGAAAGGATTTATTATTACTTAAACGGTTTTAAAATTATTCTCTATAATGAATTTTTTATGTTAAATGTAAACATTTCAAACCGAGTTCTGAAAACATATTTCTTAAACATTTTATGTTTTTATTATTTTGCAATCTTTTTAAAACGATTAAATTATTAACATCAATACTTTTGGATATCAGCATAATTTCTTAGTCAGAAATTTAGAATTATATAAAATAATTTAGGAAGAAAAACGATAGAGGAAGAACGTAAACAACGTGTTAAGCATACAGCTCCCATTGCTTAATCTTTCTGCCACTTCGGCTGTTCCAGGCCCATAGAATGAATACTCGTCGCGGGGGTCCCATGCTCAACTGAATATTTGAAGTTTGCCCTCCTCCAATTGAAAAGCAAATTCCTCTATTACCGCGGCGTTAATGCTTATCATCCTCCTACAAACAATGAAACTCTTTCTTCTAATTTCAGTATCGTTTTTCGGAGTATCGTAGCGGAATTTCATCAGGAGCTGAAATGTGAAAAATATTTTGTTATTTTTAAAAGTCAGGAAAAATTGATATTTTTTATGGCTTATTTTTAATAATTTTAGCACACAGATTTATTTTCTACGTGAAAATGTTATATGGATAAAAATACCTGACAAGAATGTTAGATGGCTGGTGCTGCCATCTATTTTCGACATTAGAAGTAGAAATTCTGTTCATAAATAATAGATCATCAAAAGTCTAACGCCTGGAAAAAAGAAAAATATTTTGAGCAGGAAGTTTCTAATAAAACCTACCACTCCTGATAATGCAAAGAAAATTTAAATTTGAGAAAGAAATCTATCCCATTCAATTCTGGAATATTTTAATGGTACATTTTCAGTCGATAACTATAACACAGGGAAACAATTTTTGTTTTATTTTCTGCTGTATTCGATCCACAACACCCTGCCCACACTTCGGCCATACAGGACATCTGAAACACCGGCTGCCACGACGAAAAAACGGGCAATGTGATCCCCCGCATTATAGCCTTTTTTACTAGCGGCTCATGCGACGATCCCCCCTCTTTTACAGGAGTACAACTTGTCTTCGCAGATCAGCCTTAAGAGCTACACCACCATTACTACATCCCACCGGGAAGCGAGGCTTTGCTTACTTATACATCAGGTTCTCCTCTCCATATTTGAGGTGCCCCCGAACTGATATTTTCAGCTGCATGAAATTTTTAAACTCATTTAAGTTTTTTTCTTATCGCTGATTTCAGATGTTAAATACATTTCTTTCTACAAGGTTTAACTTTTATGTAATCTGATATTATATTCTCATTCATAAGTGGTCAAATGTCCCGGGCTATCAACTGATTAATTACGCTAGTTTAGTCGCTTACTTTAGTGGCTCGAATTTCCATGGTTAAGAAAGAAATTTCAGATTATGCAACTGCTATTTTTGCTTAGTCAACACAAAGAGCTTCAGAACAGATTTTCCTATTCTGATATTCCATCTGCTATTCGACGGATAGCAGTAAACACGGTTTAAAATGTATATTATTTTGTAATGGTAAAATGTGTGCATTGGTAGCAGCTGGCCGTTTAGTATATATGCTTTTGGCCTTCAGGGTAGAGTGGGGCGGTGTGAGCCTCAATTCAGTGTATATGTAAGAAATTCATTTCCGAGACATTAAAATGATCATTGCCTTGCTGAAGTATCACAAGCCTAGCTGGATCATTTGAATAGACTTGAAAATGTTTAATATCCTCTTAGGTCAACAAAAATGATTCCCAAAATTTCCATGCTGTATTTTCATGTGGCATACTCGGGAGAAACACTAGACCCAGGAATGGCCTATCCGTGAAACTCTGGAAGCAGACAAGGCAAACATTATGAGTGTCGCAATTGTCTGACAAAAGATCATCGTTATTCGTCTTCTTCATCTCATAAATAATTTGTTAAAGCATTGAATGCTGATGGTGAATGTATCCAGTAGGTACTTTCTGCCTCCCTGCTTTGTCTTTTGAGAGGAGCAAAACAGGCGTGTTGGATGGATCTCAGATTCTTAATCGAGAATTTTCCAGGAAAATAAATAAAAAGGAGAAGTTAGCGAATAAGTCCATTAATCAAGTAATAAAAAATTTTCTTGCTAATTTAAAGGTATATAACTATGAGATACTGGTTATTAGAATGATGTTGCTTTTTTGTGAGCTCGGGTAGAACGTGAGTCTAAAACTCCATTTCCTGCTTTGTCAACTTGATAAATTTCCCAGTCTTGGGAAAATTGTAGGCAAAGTTCTTTTATCAATTTTTCTTGACGATGGAAGAGTGCTACCAAGGTCAAAGGAACAAATATAAAATTGCGAACTCAGGGCCGGAATTATGCATTCCTACGTCCTAGGACGAAGCATATCTGCGCTCTCTCTCAAAAAATGTTAATATATAATTTTCAGTTCAATATACAATAGTTTATTTTTAATACGCTTAATAATTTTTTTAATTTTCGAAACACACTAAATTTTTATTCCAAATTGCATTATTTATGAAATAACATAACATTAACGCCTGCAAAAATACTCCATCAAATTTCTTGAATTCTTCTGCAATACCTACAAGAACTTCTTCGTTAGAAACTTCGCCATTGATTAGGCTTCAAACGTCATTGAACTGAACAGATCTTACTAAATCTATTTCAATGGAAAGAAGCCATGGGTCCAAAGTAGACAAGAAATGTATCTTTCAATATATTTAATGTAAGCAATGCAAACTAAAAAACATTTTATATGGCCTTTTCGAAATTATACTAAAATTTTGTAAATATTTCGTTATTATCTCTTCTATATATGCGCTCCCTGACAGATGATCCATAAGCCATGGCTTAGGTTTGCCCGATGGTAAATATGTTCCTGTGCACACTACTACTGAAGTATCGAACGTCGCTTAACCTTCGGTTTCGCGCAATACAAATGCTATCACCTTCGAGCGCAACTCATCAGTGAGATTAAAAGTTAAATTTTTTCCTAGGCATGAGGAAAAATCTTATCAAATTTAAATATTCGGTCACAAAAAGCTATATCTGCCTTTCTAAATAACTTTTTTGTATTTCCTTGCAATTTCAACTTACAAAACGTCCAGAAATTCAGAAGGGAGTTGACACTTGTTTTCCCGTATGTTTCCTTAGCAATGACAACTGTTGTCGCTGAGATTCCGAAATAATTTGACATATTTTAAAAAATATATTGGAAATAAGTTCAATATCATTGAATTAGGGCTGAGACACAGGTATACGAACTTCTGCAGGTGTATAAAAAGAAATATGGAGAAAAATTCTGAAAATAAAAAATACAAACGTAATCGGGCGAAACTCATCTACCAGATTAACTGGCCCGTCATGTACATCAAAAGAGCACTAAAGAAAACACCACGATAACCTAGTGGGAGTGGTAGGGAGCCTGAAAGGTACTATAAATCCTATATTCCAGAAGAACACCATCCCTTTTGACAAGACATCATAACCTACCCACAAGGATCTTGAAGTGATCCTCAAGGAAAATAAAAAATCATTTACACCACTTTTATTACTATTATTTTTTGTTTTACATCTGAATTATGCCTAAAAATATAAATGTGCTTTTGAATTTAAATTTAAATTTATTTGAAAATAAACAAATTTTGAATTTCATCTGATATTTATGGCTTTATAATCGTTTCTTCTGAATTATTTAGAATCTGAATTTTTCTTAAAAATCAGTACCTTTTCAAATTTAAATTTATTTGCAAATGAATAAACTTTTGATTTTATTAGAGTTTCACTGATATTACAGGCTTTATAAATATTTCCCTTTATTTAAAAAAATTAAATCCTCATTTTAGTTAGAAAAGAAAAAATTTTAAAATTTTCTGGATTTTTAAAATTAAGTTTAATTTATTTGGATTGATTTAAATAAATTAATTTTGAACTTTATTTCTGTTTCCTTTTATATTCCTGGCTTGTAATTATTTCCCCCTAAAATTATTATTATTTTTCTAATCTGACTTTTACTTAAATACGAAAATCTTTAAAATTCTATTTTTTTGTATTTAAATTTAAATTGAGACATAACATATAACAGAATATTAATTTTTTGTTTTAGTACAGTCAACACAATCTATAAGGTCTGCATTGAAGATAATTTTGGATTATATTACACAATCAGTCCTCAATATTTTTCTAGATCCCAAAAATTCCTATCCCTTTTTATATGATATATATATATATATATATATATATATATATATATATATATATTAATTTCTAACAATGGTCTTACGCTAAATCATTCTTGCTTTTTAATATATTTTTCTTCGAAGTTTCTTTCAGTTACCAACTAAATATTGCAAACCTTTCAAGTTATTTTATGAAAAAAGGTCATGTGTAACATTCGTTAGTGATGTTTTCTCATAAAAGTGTCCTATTCGTTTTTACTTCAGAAGAAAATGAACGCCAATCGAATTTTATTTACCATCGAACAGAATAACATTGTCTCCAAATTGCCGAAAGTTCCTATGCATTTCCTTCCTACAGTGTTTACCTCTTTCACCGTTTTTGCGTGAATAGAAATTGTTTCTTTGGATGCGAATCTTCGAATATTAAATAACGAAATTGCATTTTCAAACCTTGCGAAAAGAAAGGAGAGACAAATCAACCCAGCTATTTGTAAAATGTTACATAAAAACTTCCTGTTCTTAATTAAATTCTGTCTTCTTGGATCTGAATCAACACTGAACAGAAATGAATCATCACAATGAAGACTATTTTTCTCTCAGGCGGTCGTTAGAAACTATCTTCAAAAGAGCCTAATAAGAGCTGGCATTACGCTTCTAAGTATTGATTTAAACATTTCTACTCGTAGCAATGGATATTATTTATTGAATTAAGATACATTTGCAATAAAAATCAATAAATTCTGGTTAAAAAACTTGCAAACTAATCTTGGATATAAAGAATAGCACCTTCTGATCGACTAATTTTCTTTCTTTCCATAATTTTAGGATCCTGCTTATTTGTATTACAAAATCAGTCATTCATATTACTACCATATGATTGCTACATTTGATAGTTTGATAAGCCAGTTTCCTAATAGTTATTTCCGTGCATTTCGCCAATAATTCAAGACGATGTTATAAAAGTATAACTCTGTATTTCCAAGTTCTTTTTAATATAATCATTTGCTTGAGTTGATTTGGAATTGACATTTTATTGTTTGAGTGTTAGATGGCGGGGTCTCATTCCATGTGTCTATCATTTAACAGTACAAACCACTAAATATAGAATGGAATTTTATTAATATTCAAACTTTCTTTGAGGTGTGTCAAATTTTCTATTGCTTCATAGTTTTGTCTTATCCAGTAGTGCCATAATTTTTGGCTGAAACAAAAAATAATAACAATTTGCTTATTGCTTTTAATGCCAATATTTATGCATGTTTCTATTGCTATTATTAAGAGTTCACTTACAAAAATATCAATCTATAAGTAAAATGCTTACGAGTACTTCCTTTTTGAAAATTACACTCATATATATTTTAAAATAAATATTTAAAGTTCGTTAAAGTAAATAAATATTTGCTTAGACTTGAAATGAAATTAAAACGTTACATAAATTTATTTTACAGAGATCTTTAGATATTTTAATCAGATTAAACCAAAATTTTGCTTCATCTTATGGAGCTGAGATATTTTACAATAAAATTTATTTATTTGGAATTTTTTTATTCTGTGTTCCACTGTTTTCCTTTATTTACATATGTGCTTAAAAATGAACGTCTGTGTTTCCATTGCATGTATTTAGATCAACATATTAAAGTAAATAAAGACGATTTAATATTCACAATACTTTATTTTGAATAAGAATTCAAAATCTAAATGTGTTAATTCAATTAAATAAAATGCTTTTAAGAACATGCTTTTAGAAATCACTCCTTTGTATTTCAAAACTGCTACTGAAAAAGTTCGTATTTTGAGTTGAAGTTTTCCTAATTCTTTAATCCTAATTCAATTAATTTGTTTGTTCTCGAAACATAGCTCGATTTTCGATGTCAAACGAATTTCTATTATTTAATCTCCTTCGAAAATTATGCTTCTATTGTCATTGTAAACTGAGATACCTAAAACAATGTAATGAATTTCCCAACTCCATTTGTTTTGCACTTGGTTTTCATATTTGTAAGATATAATTTCGCAACACATACTCTTCATTATTTCACTAAATCTAGTTATTTTCTGAATGAAGCAACTGATTGTCATTTAGTGAATGATTATTTTATATCAGTAAATTAACACAGTTTCCATCTGTTGAACTAACATTGTATATAAATGCATGGATTTAAATATGTGTTTTTGGACTTTCAAGCAATTTGCATTCGATAATTCAAAGATTTATATCTTGCACTGAGTATCTAATTTTTATTTGAAGTTGTTTGTAGATTTAATTATCTAAAATTGTATGACTTTGAAGATATTTCATTGAAATCCTTGAAAATTATAATAAGAATAAAACGTGTAATCGCTGCTTATTTGTTCTGGCTCTTTTGTGACATATTAAGTTTTGGGAAACAATACAATTAAGGAACGTAAAATTTTTAAAAAATTGGGCTTTTACATTTCACTTACCTTTTTTTAATAAATATTGAACCTATTGTCCTAGTGGGTTTAGGCAAGGCAAGATTGAGAAGGTTCGAGTGGTTCTTTTAACCGGCATTATTTAGAAAATTAGTCGAACAATGTGCACTTTATCAACGAAATGACCACTGCGGTCGGACTGTCTACTGGAGGTGTTCCTCTCCAATCGAAAGAAAAATGCGGACTGTATCCTCTGAAAATCCTTATAGAATTGGTGTCAGGAAAAAAGGGATAGATTATGTCATATGTGTGCAAGTGTGCCCTCTATTAGTTATAGTTTTAAAAATGTATCAAATATTTTTTTCAAACCGATTGAGCCATTTTCTTATAAGAATATAACCGTGTGCCGTTTGTAATTCGTTTGACAGGCCCATTTATTTTTTCACTTTAAATCCAGGGAAAAATTCGATTTAAATACTGTTAAAGGAAAAATATTTATCAATTTCATGTTTTACGTAATTCATATGGGAACTGAAAAGAGTAAATGGCAAAAAAGTATGTTTGACCTCTATTGAGAATAAATTTGCAAATTGAGACTAAAATTATAAAAACGCATTATCTGATGAAACTTAACTATTATTTATGTCAAATTACACTGAAACGAAAATTTATCACAGTATTTGATTTTTTTTAATTGACATTTTAAAGCTTATATGTGAACTTTTGATGTGAATGATATTTTATAGTCGTTCTCTTATCGATAAAACTATTGTATTTATCAAACTCATATCCACATTATAAGAATCAATAAATATGGTCGACGCGGAACTCCGTTAATAACAAATAGAAGTTATACAAGAATTAATTTATTTTTCCACATCTCGGAGATCTTTGCTTTCGTTTTAATTAAAAATGTTCATCCTTTTTCGGACTTAACTTTGGAATTGAATATTTATATATTTTGCATAAGGAAAGTTAGCATCAATTGATTCATCATTTCTGTTTTCCATGCTTTTTTTATTTCTTAAGCACTCTGCCATGTGCATGAGAGATTCTGCTACAACTTTCGTTAACAAATCTGTGACAATCAGATCTGAGGTATTGTTGGAAAGCTAAAAGCCCGTCTGTGACGGGTACAAATCTTCAAGTATTAAAGATTTTCGCATAAGTTCGCTAATTTTTTTATTGATATTGTTATCTCTAAGCCGTTGTTCTTATATTTGACTCTTGTAGGGTCAAATTTTCACTAAATGGCACCAGTCAGAATAGTTAAATTCGAATGTAAATAGAATGTTCGAAGTTTATTTATATTCCATAGCATAATTTCATAACTTGTATTTCTGTTAATTTGGCTAATGATGTATTTACTTTTTAAATAATATATGTCATATTGTTTTCGTTTAAAGGCATTTCTGACTGTCCAAGTCCTTTCTCTGATGAGTTTTTTTTTATCTCCAATTATCTATTTTAGTGATCTTATTTTCAGTTTTGTTTATTAACCCCTTAACCTACAACAATCTCTCTGACACGTGCATCGTATTACATAATTCTTGCTATTTAAATCTGTAATTTTTTCAACGCAACAATTAGTTTTAAATACAAAAATCGCCTGAACATGCTTAAATGTCTCAAGTATTCTTTACCATATTAAAAAGAATGAAATAACAAAAAATATCCCAAATGGGTGGTGGTATGTAATTAGGACGTTAAATAAAATCGTACAGCAGAGTGTTAATAGCTTTATGCATGTTGAATTGATGAAGATGGCGTCGCCGGTATTCTCTATTACGCTTTCGGCATATATTTATAATAATATAAATTTTCTTTGCACTAAATAAAGAACTCCGTTTCTTTGTCAATATCTACAATAACATCTACGTGGCTTGAAAACAAAACATGAAACATGAATCAGCAACCAACTTTTATGGACGAGTTTTCTGGTTTGTTTATTTTGGATTCACAGACCATTTTCCGGTAACTCTCCAGTTTAAGCAATCGCCAAATCCAGTTGGTTACTGTATCAAGCACCAAGTCCGAATCGGATTTTTCTTTAGTATAAATAACGCGTTGAATTCTGTGTTCTATGAGTTTGTGTAATCCTTATTATTTAAATCGGTTAAAAAGCTCTTAAAACTGATAAAATCCAAACGAAACGATTGTAATTTGCTAAATCGTATGAATAAACATTTAACCGTCAAACCAGCGTGGAATATCTGGAGCAAAAACAAACATTTTCTTCTTATTATTAATATATAGAATTAAATTTAAAAAAAAAAACAAAGCAGCTTATTTTGCACCCGAAATTTCCATGGTGCAAAGAAACTTATTTTTTGGTTCATATTTTCTACACATAAAAAAAATTAATTACAATTTATATTACAAACGTAATTGATATTGGAAGAAAAAGAATGAAACCTGGTTTATTATCTTTCACATTAAAATGCACTTGACTTCAGAAATTCTTGTAATTTTTTCACCAGAGACCGATTTTTCAACACTTAAATTTCCACTACAAAGCTGGCTCAATATTTTTTCACTTCTGTAACCCCCTGAATTATTGTTATAATCATTTAAGAAATGAAACACACTCGTTAGAGTTACCAACAAACAAGTAAAAATATCTCAGTCACGTACCTCTAATCAGTTGACCCTCATTTCAATTTTCAGCATAAATTTTCTAATGATGCGACTTAAACCCGTATTAAGGTAATTAAGGTATACATTTTTTGAATATGAATATTTTTCGGTGACATGAAAGAAAGTCAAATGAAACCCTATTAAAAGGCGTGTAAGAACACTTGATGGAAATTTTGACACTAAGAAGAGGTTTCTGTTACCAATTAAAACTTGAGCAACTTCATGCTTTACAACCACATCAGTTGAAATGGCCTGAAATGAATAACTTAAATAATCCAGAACTGTCAACTGAACGTCTGTTCAGAATATTATTTCTTAGAATTTTTTTCATTTTAAATAAAGTGATCGTCAAAATTTATAATGTTAGTATCTATGAAAACACGAGTAGGCTTGAATTTTTTCATAAGTTTAATATTAAATCATTAGTCATTTATTATAATCTCTTGATATTTTCAGCTTTAATGTCTTTGTGAATGATATTTTTTTAATTTTAAGGAATTTTGGAGAACTAACATTTCTAAATTCTTTATAAAATTTTAAAAAAGTCTTCATGGTTCTGGAGCTTTGAATGTTATTTTTAATGAAAAAAATTAAGTTATAATCTTTTCTAGGCAATTTTAAATGTTTCAGTTTGCTTTAATTGTTATATTTCTAAATTATTAACCACATTAGTACTGATAAGTAGTATTTAGTTAAATTAACTTTTAAGTGATTGATTTTATCTAAAAAAATCTTTTATAAAATTTTTAAGTAATCCGGAGCTAAAAATATAGCTTTCAAAACTAAACATTCTGATTTAAAATGTTGTTTGTTTTTCTTCTGCCACTTATATTTCTTTGGGAATCTATTTAGATATATAATAGACGGTCAGAAGAAAGGCGTTCTTTCGCTTCAGAAGAAAGCATTTCATTCCCTGCTCCAGTACATTTTATAAGAGGCGGGAGAATTTTTTCAAGTTCACTTTTACAAATATCAGAACGTAATCGAGCCAGAAATGAAGACGAAGTAAAATCCTTCTAGAAAGCACATAAGAACAAGTGACAGAGGCCTAATCGTTTCTTTGGAAAGCTACTTTCTTGTATTTTCGAAAAACTGCGTTGAAAACTTCGTGTTACGGAAATATACAGCTAAAATCGAATTTACTCGAAGTTCAGAATATTTATTTTAAAATTTTCTTTAGGAGTTTACTTAGTTCAGTTCTTTAGACTAATATTACATTTTGAAGCTGCACTAGGGACGCTTTGACATAGATTAGCTGTTGATTTTGCACTTAATTTAGTTTTAATACAGCATAATCCCAATTTACCGAACAAAAGCGAGAAACCGTTTCTGATAACGATTTTTTCGTATAAACCATGGACATCTATTGCTATTTTGTATCTAATAAAAATATGAAATTTTGAAATGCTTTGAGCGTAAAACGAATTCAAAATTATCTTTATATGCTACAGTTATGATCTTTATTAAAAATAAAATTACATTTTTGGGGTTACAGTAGTACATCAATACATACTTATTTTTAGTAATAGTTTATAGCATATGAATTGCTTTCTTTCATCTCAAAGTCCCGCCATCCTTTCATTAGAAGGACTTTAAACGACGGTGACTAACTGCATTAATCAACAAACCTTAGGGCAATCTAAAATAACAACACATGTACTGTAGTTTCTGTGTTTCTTTAAACGAAAAAGTATTAATGTACAGTATACAGCTGGTACAACGGACACATTTAATTTTTACATTAAACAAAACACGCCTGTGGTATACTAATGCAAAACATAACAAACCAAACATAATATTGCAAAAATAACATGCAAAACATAACCTAACTCTGGTGTTCCTCTAGTGCTCTAAAATCATCGACAGCTGTCACTCTGTCGTCCACCATGTCTAATTTAGGCTCTTCATGATGAAGTCAGCAATTGACTGTTACACCATTTATAAAATTTCATGATCTATTATTTTTTTTCCGAATAGTCTGCCGCAACCCATTCATGCACTAAAGATTCACCCGTGTCTTCACATCAGGAAATTCTTTTTGCCGTTTCTGCGCGGTCTCGCCCTAGTGATTATTCCCGTGCAGTATGTGTTTTTTTATTTGTGATTAATGAGACACTTCGGATAACCCCGGTTTCGGTTAACCGGGATTTTATTGCATTGAGCTGTATTTTGATGTCGAATGCGATACTTGATCGGACTAATAATGCAGATCGAGGCTTTCACGAGAATCTTGAGAGTGATGTTGTAAACTGATCTGAATGTCTGACCTGAAAAAAATCATAAGGTCTGTCCACAGTTGACACCCGTAGAATTTTCTTCAGTTACTCATTCTTTTAGTCGCTCTTCAAGTTAGATTAAGAGGAAGAATAATCTTATACCATGTTACCCTTGTCCTGCCAAGGCACCCAGGGACTATTGAATGACAATCGCTGTAATAGCTCGAATACTGAAGCCGGAGTTCCAGTAGCCGTCTCTGGCCACGGCCCGACACCTCCTGTAGGAGGTTCCTACTTTCTCTGGAAGGTGCAACATAACCCTACCATTATTGTACCCCCATCCACGAACTCATGGTGCTCCCCCGGGGATAAATAGAAAGAATAAACCATTTCATATCTTGAGTTTTATTTTATTGCGACAATGAATGAAATAAATATTGAATTCTTAATTTGGTGAATTTAACACTACCGCAACTCACAGCCAGTTTGACATTTACTTTTTTTTACAAGAATGGAAAATATATTAAAGATTAGACGAAACAAAAAATATAGAACCAAAGTGCGAAGAACTTCTTTGTATAATTTATTCTTTACAAACTGAAGTATGAGCTAAAATTCTTTGCTTAATACTGAATGGTTTCAACATTTATGGGAAATGCATCTGTAATATTTTGTTTTTTTCTTCCTCAAGAAAAACAGTTTTTGCATAATTCAATATATTTCCCGAATAATAATTAATATAACTGAATTCAAATTCTATAAAAATATATTTATTACCGTTATTTACTGATCGAAAGTTGTATTTTTGAAATATATTTCACACTGAATCAAAGAAATTGTAAATAATCATCTAAATAACAATACTGTGTAATAATTTAATCATGTAAATGCCTTTAAAAATTTTTTATGAAGAATTTTGTATTGCGTCAGCTTTTTAAAATAGTATTTATCGAAGCTTCTACAATTTTTAGTGCTGTTGCAGATTTAATCAAGGATGTCTCTGAGAGTGACTAGCCAATAAACAATCTATTTAGAAGTTATTCCAGAAATTCGGAACTTTAATGAGACTAATAGAGATTTTAATTTGTAATAAGACGAGCAACGTCTTTTTTTCTGATTTCTTCAATATTCAATTTAATTTGAACGAAGCAGAATTTTTATTGAGGTAGAGAAACGATTTTTTTAAATTTGCTATCCAGATTCAAAATTTAAGACAAACTTAAAAATTGTATGGTTTAACAGACAAAAAACTTGTAGCCCTTTTCGCAAATTTCAACCAAATTTTTGAAATTTTAATCCACATTAAATGAATGCTTATATGATTGGCACTAATTCAAGCTACTGAATATCAGAAAAAATTCGAAAGAGGTAATTCATTTTCTTGCAGAAGTACTTATATATATATATGCAAATAAAGAATGCATCGGTTTTAATAGAACCCTATAAAAAATTGCAGCAGTCGGTCATTCGTAGCATGGTACATTTCAATTAGAAAATAAATATTTAGATATAAAACTAATACTATGGCATAGATATCGTTTTGATTACGATTAAGCAGAATTGATGTGTTATTCTTTAGAGGCGTATTTTTGTAGAGAATTTATGTGTTTCTCACAAGGGTCGTATTTTTATAGATAATTGATAGGGTTTTTCCACTTTGAAAATTTCTTTAAATTAAGATTTTTTATCCCTCTAAATCTTTCTAGTCTTGCCCTTTTTTCACTTGCAAAAAGCCCGTTCATTACGCTTTATATTGTTAATTAGGACGAAGGTATAAACTGCGATGGTTATTGAGAAACTAAGTTCCTGAATATAAAAATTTCTGCACCCGACAAATGGCACTAGTCTGTCTATGTGGTATCGCGTTTGCAATGTCTAAAGAATAGCCTCATAATGGAAAAGCTCGTATGGTGAAACACTGACACGTGTAAATCTTGCGCTAAAGATGTTTAATACTATAGAATGTCTCGCCGACTGTGAAATTCGTTCTGTAATTCGCTTTATGAATGTAAGGACTATGCGACCATACGAAATCCATAGATAAATCTGTGAGATGTACGGCGATACACTTATGTGTCGTGTTGAGTAGTGGCGGATTTTGACGATATGAGGCCCCAGGCGCAAAATGATTTTGAGGCCCCCCTCCAAAGACAACTTTATTGATGATAAAAATGTAATGTAAAATAAGTTATTTATACTTTCAATTTTTGGTCTTCGTTATCCAATTTCAATAATATATATAATTTAATATTTTTAATTTATATAATGTAATATTTTTAATAATTTATATAATTAAAATTTAATAATTTATATAAAATATTTTTCTATTATTTTTTGCTTCTTTTATATATATGAATGATTTTAAATAGATAAATAAATCTTTTTTTATTCAAAACAAAGATTTTTTGGTTTGAAATTTAAAATAATTAAGTGACAGTGATATCTTTTGGTCTTTGATTCTATCTAGTGGGTAAGACATCGTAGTATCCAAGTGTTCAAATTTGATATTTAACAGGAACCAAGTTTCAAAATTGTTTTTAATAAATATATTTTTTGTTTTTCTTCACTTAAATTTAAATTCACTCAAATTATTCATTTATAAAATGGTAAATGAGCTCATAAATCATCAATTTATCTTTATGAAATATAATGAATTTTGCCATAAACTGAGAACCACTTTATAGCCATTTAATTTTGGAGCTGGAATAAGCAGTGTCTACTCTTTTGTCCCAAAGGATAGAATGGTATATTCTAATAACAATGCAGGCAAAAAAAGAGGGAAACTATAGAATTACTCTCCCGAAAAATTTTAAAAACAGTATTTTAAGGTAAATTAAGATAATTATTCAAAAAAAATATTATATAGTTTTTTAAGCTTCTACAAAGTAAATCATTAATTTTTTTTAATTATTGTTCCTTTCTTTTAAACTGTTCTGTTCTTTAAAAAATGCGAATGGGAATTCTAAAGCAAAGCAATATGTTTTAAATATAATATAACTAATCAAAAGAATACCATGAAAATTTGTTTACTAATTCAGTTTATTCACACTTTTTCTGATATAAAAAATATAATTAAATAAACATTCTTCAATGGTTATAAAACAAATTACAGTACTAAAGAGTAACAACAAATGAAATTAAACTTTAGAAGGAGATACAAAAATAAATATTATGTCAGATATATTAGTAGCAGCAATGAAATGCTACTTTTGAAATTCGGAGTAAAATTTTATGAACACATAAACAGGTGTGGAAAGACATAAAATTACTAAAAAGTCACTTTTCTTGCTTTTAATTTTGAGAATTTGTCTATAATTTTTTCATAATCGAATTCCTGTACTACATCATTTTCAATAAATAAAAGCGATAGTTCATTTAAATGCGGTTGTCTTATACTATTCCGCAAATAGTTCTTGACGCGTTTCAGAACTGAAAACGATCTCTCTCCGCTTGCATTACAATTTGGTAGAGTGAGAAAAAATTTTAAAATTGTTTCCACGTTGGGAAATGTTGATTGTAGACCATCTTTAATCAATTTGCACATATCCATTGGGTTTGTTACTTTTTCATTTTTTGTGTATTTAATAAAATGTATCACTTCGTCCTTGAAATAATGTGCTTCGATATCATCAGCATATTTTGTGATTAAGTTTGTTACGTAAGTTTTAAATGCCTTTTCTTCTAATTTACCGTCAAAAAAAAAATGAAAGCCATTTAGAATATTGTTATAGGTAGTGCTTCTTTGCGTAAAGCAGAAGAACATTCCTGTTGTCTTTTATTTTGAATCCGCTCAGGTTGAGTGACGTCTTGAGAAAGTTCATCTGGTGGATTCTTTAATCCGTTACTTTGTTCAATCTTTATTCCTTAATAATTTTTATTTTGTTTCTTGATGATTTATTATATTTATAATAAAAAATTAATATAATATAAATTAACGTATTTATTATAATAATGAATCATAAAATACCGGTTATAATAGCGAGCAAACATAACTTAGTTTGAGACAAATTTTATAAATGTGTATACAAGTGCTTTAACTTTTTTATAATTTAAAAATCAACTTTATTGAAAAACATAATTTGCGAAACCATTTACTTCCTCAAGATTTAAATGCATTTAGAAATAAAACTATGCATGAAATTATTTGAAATAAATTAAAGAGATACCCAATGAAATGGAGTAAATTTATTCTGAATCAATAGCCACAGAACACAACAAAGGCATACAAATCTTGTGTAGAATTTCGGTAATTAAATCAATTTCAAAAATTTTATGTTAAAGAGATTCGAATTGACATAAGCAGTATAGAAGATTCGAGATGCAATGGATTATAAAATATTTAATTCCTTAAAGTTTCTTTCTTACTAAAAAAAATTTGAAAATTCTTATTTCTCTCTTCAAAAATCTTTTATCTTTAAATATATATGTATAATCAATCTTTTGACTTGAACGTCCGAATTAAAATTTCTTAGAGAATTACGAAATGCACTAAAAAGGACTTTTAGGTTACAGTATTCATTTTTACCTTTGGTAAAAAAGAGAATTAAGAAGAACTGAAAAAAGGCTATTTTCCCTAATTATGAATTAAAATCATCACTTTATAATTGCAACGTCGTGTAATGCTGATGACATATCGTGGCAATCCCGAAACGAGTTTTAGTGATAATAAACATACACTGAATAAAAATTATTTAGTGTTTAAATAAATGGCAGCATTCACATTGAAATTTAAAACAGTTTTGCATTTTGATCGCTGTGAATCAGATAAATCTTTTAATGTTTTATGACAGAATTATTTTACTGTTCTCATTATTGTAGTTACTTTTCAACCAACGCAGCATACGAGTGGTTAACATCTACAAAAGTATCTGGAATTGCATACAAATTATATTTTTATTCTTTCAATTTTTAAGTTATAAATAGAAATGTAGGTATTCGCCTGCTTTTGTGTTGTTATTGCTTTCATATTTGGTAGTCGAACATGGATCTTTTGACCACTTCCATTTCAAGACACTATAAGGTCTCTCTGAGAAAGAAAGAAGAATTTTTCATTTTCTTACAAGATGCGTTACGCACGTCCTACTTTCTATCTAACTTAAAACAGAGAAGTACAACTTTTCTCTCCAATTATTTTCCACGAAAGAAAGACCAATAAGACTGAGGCCCCTCAACTAAAACATTGTAAACATGACTATATAACTCCCCAGTCCCCCCCAAAAAAACGCTTAAAGAAACGCACGAGTGTCGCCTTTTCAATGATACCAATTGGTTTCTTCAAGGGGCAAAATTTATTTTCCTCTTCCTCTTTAGTAACAGTTCCAGACAAGAAAACCGTTTCTTTTAAAGATAGGCGAATTGTTGCCTTGTTTGTCCGATTTATGACAGTAAAATGAAACTACAGAAACTTACAAGAACTGCATCTTTTTCATTCAAAGGGATGCCGTAGATTCAGTCTTTCCGGTCGCCTCCGATACAAATAAAAAAATCTAAATGAGTCCTTGCGTCTCGACTTTGCACAGAAGAGGTGTCCTGTTCCAATAGTCGGAAGGTTGCTCGAGGGTTTCTAGATCGGTTACAACGTTTTGGAGAAACATCGGTAAATGCGAGTGGTCGAATTTCGACGGCAATAAATCTCCAAGGCTGATTTCCTCCCAATGCTTCTTTCCAGGGCCAGGTTTCTCTGGCCCTGGCTTCGTTCCACTGTTTTCACTCCTTTATTTTTTTTAAAGAGATGAGGGAGACTCTTTTCTGTGAATCGAATTAAAGATTCAATATCGTAAATTCGATACCGGCTTAGCACTGCGATGTATGTTGCATAGATTTTGAGGCCCCTCTAGATTCTCGAAGCACGAGGCGGCCGCCTCTAACGCCTGTGCGAAAAACCGCCACTGGTGTTGAGAGAAACACGTTCCTTCAATTCGCCATTTTTTGTATCTGGAAAAAAGTATACAGAAAGTAGACCTTTCCCACTCTCAGTTTTTCTGCGAATTTGCGGGGGGTGTTTGACCCCTTTTGCAGGTTCCGTTGGAGGCTTGGAGAAAATTCTCGAAGGGTGAAGTCCCGGCTGTCGTGCTTTGACCAATAGTATTCAGTTTTGGGGCTTGGCAAAGAGATTCTTTTGGGTTGCGAGGCAGTTTTTTGAGGGAGACGCTACTGGTGACAGGTCGGAACGAGAGAGTGAAAATTAAAATGTAGAAAAAATTAATAGAAGGTTCTTTTGCTGGCCGTGAGGGGTGGCCCGTTTGCCTCTCACGGTTAGCGCGGATTTCGGAAGTGGAGACTGCGTGGTAGGAAAAAGTTTTTTTTCTCGTACTGAAAAAACTTGAAACAAAATTTGGCGAATGAAGGTGTTATGATTTAGTCAGGAAGGGGCCGTATGCCCTGACTTCCGATGCAGAGAGCTGATCGCATAGTTGGGATATTTTAGCGGAATGCGCTCTGGCCAAAACAAACGGTCTGCGAATTCATAATTTTGTCCGGAAAGGCCTGTATTCCCGTTGTGGTCATTTAAAAAACAGAATTGTGCAGGTTGTGATAGAAATATTGGTTTATCAAACAAAAAATATTTAGTCTGCGAATATTGGTTTATCAAACAAAAAAATATATTTATTCTGCGACTAACCGTAGCTCAGTTCACAGGAAATATGAATTATCACAAATTGTATCGTTTGAAAAATTTATAATTAACATGTGCTGAGGCGATGTACGTAAATACGGATTATTGTTGCAGTGGAACTAAAGGTGGGTGTAATTAATACATCTGCGTGAGATGTAATTCTTGCAAAAAATAATCAAGAGTTTTTTTTCTTTAGTGTTGTTGGATTGTGTTTATGTGTTTTTCTTAATCTGTATGAAGGTGCAATGAAATGTTTCTGAAATGCATGAGTATAGAAATTGAGTAATTTTGTTTTGACGCCGAATGCATTATTGGAATTTCGTTGAAGTAAAAAAATGTTTATTGTATCAGGATATTGCAAATGTACCCGTATAAAGTAATAATGATATTGTGTTTATTTTTGATTTATAAATTTCTTTCATAATATTTCTAAACTTATAATTAAAACTAGCTTCACAAGCAAAATCTTGGACTGTGTTTTTATATTTAATATCAATCATTTTAGTGACTGACATTTATACTATGATGTTTTATTGAGAAAATCAATTAATGTGCCTACAGTTATTTAGCATACTACATGAGATATGTATTTATTGATCCTACACCATGATGTTAAGCGTGGGAGGCTTGACTCCTTAAGTGTTTAAATTATTATTTTCCCTTTTAAATTAATCATGTTCTCTCGATCAAATATTACAATTTTGCAGTTAATTGCTTATCTTTGTAAAATGATCTCATGCTGACTCAGCATCCATAAGGCATGGCCTGGTTGAAGCTATGGGTTATTGCATAAAAAACAACGCGCAAAGATTATTATTATTATTGTCTTTTATTTCACTTGGGATAAGTCTATCGTTTTTAAAGATCTAAAAATCTAAATTAAAGATAAATACAAATTTTCAATACGACAAAATCTGTTGTATAGAATTTTAACCCACTCAGCGCCAAACCCGAGATATCTCGCGAACTCTTTTACGTCTCAAGCGGCCGTCTACGAGATAACTCGCAAACTTTTCTGCATCTCTAGCGGCAAGCCCGGGTATTCTCGGGCTATTGGAATTTCCTTTCCCCCAGGACCACAAACATACTAGTAATTGGAGGGTTTGCCCGTCCATTGTAAACCGTCCTTTGGATTTTTTCACCCCGCAGTTGGAAGAAGAGGGATTTTGAGTCTGTGTGGGGGCTTTTTGACTTTTGTGCAAGAAGGAACGTTTTTCTTAGAGCTTATCGTATTTTTCTGCTAATTCTTTGAAATAGTAATAACAGGTTTCCAGCTTTTATTTGCAGAAGAGAGCGTGAGGATGGGTACTATATTTTTTCATCATCTATGTTACTGTTTATAAAGTATAAAATGGAGAATGACCGAATAGTTATTTTCGAGAATCCGCTACAGAAATACGGATATAAAAATAAAAAACTGCCTTCCGCTGACAAAAAATATTTCCAGTTTCCTAGATTATTACCTGTTTTTGTTTATAAAGCAGGTTTTAGAACTATTTATCATGACGGAATTCTACTAATAGAATTTTACAGAATTATTAGGTACGTTCCCGTTAAAGCCATACCATGTTTTTAACAACGAGAAACTGCGTCTCTCGTACTTTTAACGTTGCGTTATAATTAAGATTTAAATCAGAAAAATTAGAAATTAAAATAGTTATAACGTGGATTTATTATATATATATATAACTTTTATGAAGTCGTGGAAGTAGCAGAGATTAACAAAACGAGTGTCAGTTTAATAAAGTGATTCTATAACCCAAAAATAATAGAAGATACAACTTCCAAACAAATGTTTTGTAGCCTTCCGATGATTAATTTGGTTTATTCAAACTAACGTAGCGCAAGAAAATATATTTTATTGGTTCTTATCTCTCGACAGGAGATGGTAAAGGCATCAAATTATAGCAGAAAAGCTAACAGTTATTGCATGACCTAAATAAAAATTATTTCAAGGGAATTACTGTATAAATACGTAGTAAAATTAAGATAAAATATGTTATAAAACATGCGATAACTGTTTTTATAGCATTCTGATTTTCAATACATCCATTAGATAGTGAAATCATAACTGGAACAAAATTCAAAAATTAATCTTACATTTACATATACTAGGATTCGCGCACTCTTATCTTTACAAACCTAATTAGAGAAAATATTTTTTAAATTAGGTTTCAACGTAGGCGTTGACGCTTATCAAATTTTGGGATTGAAGATTTTAAAGTTTATTACTAAATTAATAGAATCTTTATAAACTTTAAGAAAATACTTTTAACTTTTTTAAAAGTTTCTTTTCCGCTCTGAAATCCAAAATAAATGTATTGAAGATTGCTTAAATCGCTTGATGAATATTCCGAATTCTATTTCAAAGAGAATTAGGGAGACTAAAAAATCTGAATATATAAGAATACCCAGAATACCGAATGTGTGGTGGTAATACCGAGAAATCAAGTTTGAGAAAGAGCACTTGAAGTTGACCGCATCTAAAGTTTTCTCAGAAGGGGTAGAACACAGCACATGCAATAGCAGAAAGGAGAAAGTCTTTAAACAAATTTTTTTAAACAATTGTTTTTCATTTTCTGTGTGTTGTTCTGATTTCAAAGCAGAGCCTTAGTTTGTGAGAGACAAGTAATCTCCTCTCTTTTAGCGTTTTCCGTCTTCAAATCAAATGTATAGAGCGGATGACAACATGGGTGTTTAATAAAATCCGTTGGTTTACCGCTTAAATGGAAAAGGCAGTAAGTGCACATTGTCAGTTTTACTGCTGTGAACGATATATTGGGAAAAATAGAAATGTGAGATTGAAATATCACTGTTGTTGATTAATTAGAAAAAATATCTTGCTTCAAAATCCATCAAACTATCAAATATCTGATTATTATTATTTCTTTTTTGGTACACTCTCCATCTCGATTTTTTTTATTTATTATTTCTCCACATTTGGCAGAAAATGAAGTTTGAATGCTCTTATTTCCATAAAATCAGTTTTTGAAAGCTTTCGAGACTAATTTTATCTGATGAGATAGAAGTAGGGTTCGATGATACAGATGGAGAGCAAATAACCAAATATTTCAACAACAAATCGTGCAGTTCACAGTTTTACCTATTATAAAACTTTATTTTTATTATTATTCTTTTGAGCCATTTTTTATTTATTCATTTATTGAATGCCACTTAACATGAAATGAAAGGAATGAAAATGTCTTATTAACAAGTTATAGCTTATCAAATTTTTTCTAATAGTCAGAATTTGATAGTGAATGATACTAGTACAAATTTTTTATTCGAATTCTTTTAGTTACGTATATATTAAAAAAATGTAACAGTAAATTTATTCAAAATATGTCTATATGCTTTTCAAACATCCAAAGTGAAAATAAAATTTTTATTTAAATTCTTCAATGAAACTTTTAAAATTATTGTAGCTATTACAGAAATTATTTTAACAAAGATTTAAAAACATGTCAGTATAAAACGCTATAAACAATAAAGGTTTTAGAGTAAAGGAAAATATAAATGCAAGTTACCAAACGCGTTAAATTAACTCAAATACATTGAACGTAATATTGTGATGCTAACTAGAGAACAGAATTAAAAGATTATTTTACAACGATAACTTGGATTGCTTGGTAGTTTAGTATATTTCTTTGAAACATGCAAATATGAAAAATACCGTTAATATAATTCTGCAATGAGCTAAGATACTTATATATCGTAAATTGATGTCAAAATTTAATAATGTTGAAAATAGTATCTAACGCAAATTCCAAAAGTAAAAAGAGGACGTGTTAGTTTAACTGAATGCAATACTGATACAAAATACTTTGTGAAATTAGCAGTTAATGCAATATTGTATAATCAGATTTCTGATGAATGGCAAACTAATGAAACTATTATCATAATTGATTGTACAAGGCAATGAAGTTGTACACTTTGACTCTAAATAAGCAAATATAAGTAATATAAAAATATGGCACATGAAGACACTATTACTGCAATCAGTGGCGAATCCGGGGGGGCTATCGGGCTCCAGCCCCCCTACAGAGCCAAGCCAGAATTCTTGATTTTATTTAAAATCATTGCAACTGTCTTCCTTAATTTCCCTCTTTTAAAATATTAATAAAAACGTTTCAACGTTGCTTTCTGGCTATACAGGCTCGAAAATTTTCCTACTTTTGTAGCCACTTGTATTTGTAGTTTTGACGCGGCCGAAGACATTTTTTGGCTAGTTATTTCATTGTAATTTTTATTAAATTATCGAAAGTATTGTATTGTACTTTATGATTCTTATTGTCAGGTGAGTAAAGTCTGTAAAGTTAAATAGTTTTGGTTTACTTTAGCCTTGAGGTTTGACATTCGTCACCACGATACAAAATTTTTATCCCCACCCCCCCCCCCCCAGACCCGAATCTAGATTCGCCACTGACTGCAATGTTTATTTTATATGATACACAAAGAATTATTGCATGACAGTCATTTTGAGTTACTTTATCTATTAGTACATTTTCTTGAAATATATAAGTAAAATAGATTTCCGATATGAACAAGGATATTCCAACACAACCTATTGAATTAATTATTCCATGAATAATTTTAAAAAATATACGCACTCAAAAAAATTATGCGTTTTATTATGTGTAGTATTTTTCGAAGCATGGTCGAAGCATTTGCGAAGCTTCAAACAAAAACTGGCTGCTTTTCACAACAACACTAATCCGTTTAGTAGTATAAATCACTGTCAAATCTCTCCTTTGAGATCGCACAACCCTCTAACCGCAGACAGGGGAGGGGATGCTTATTGTTAAAAATTGCTGCCGCTTGCTAGTACAACTGAGTTTTCGAACCTGGCGTTTCTCAAACGTTTCAAAATTTCCATAGAGCCGCTGGGTGGGTTAAACTAAAGAATTTTTTTCAAAATTATTTAAATTCTATATATATATATATATATCAAAACCAACATATAAACACAAAATAAAAACTCAAAAACAGTAAAAAAGTTATATATATATATAATTTATATATATATATATATATATATATATATATATATATAATACTAAATTGTAATTTAAAAGTTATTCGTTTTTTTAGCAAAAATCTAATGATAAACCAGTAATATTAATGTAATATTTTATTTGTTTCGGGAAATTATTAGTTGTGCAACAAAATATTTTTAACTAAATCTCTCTCGAGACTTGGGTTTTCCTGGCGGAAAATATCTTTCTTGTACGAACCGACGCCTCTAGAAGTTATTGACTCTAGCAAGGGAAAAATTTCCTGGAAACACCTGACACCAGACCCCCCTGTTACTGCTCTGGGACCAACGTGGGTGGGTGTGACAGAGCGCCCCGTTCCTAAAGAACATTTAAAAAAAATAGAGAGGTCCCTTCGTGGGAGTGACTGGAATTTGGTTTTTCGTCTGTCTCAGAGAGGACTTGGCATTGAAAAAGGAAGGATGCAATAGCGGTGGGGACGATAACGTTTTTTTTCTCGGGCTTGGGCCCTGGGTGTCTGAAGAAAGTGGCGTGCGGGTCCGGTATGAGAAAACCCATGCGGACATGGAAATTAATTTTCTGAGAGCCGCACGGAGCATGAAGTGAAGGTCGTAAAATCTCATTTGGGCATCTCCTTCATCACTGAGTTTGCGGACTAAATGGCCACATACAGTATTCCCTGTCAGAGTTGTGGCAAATGCCGACGATCATAACCGATCAACCCGACGAGAAAGTGTGAGAGTGGTATTTTTCATGCGTCAAGTCCATTAATCCATCACGGATTGTGTCACGTAAAATTTCACATTTTTTTAACCAGGACAATATCATGATGAGGCTGGTGCTACATGAATGACTAAAAATTCACATTTTTTTAAAATCCGGACTATATCCTGATGAGGCTGGTACTACATGAAGTGACCTGCTGCGAAACTTTTATTTTATTTTTGTTATCATTCATATTTACTGCGTGAACAATCAGCGCAATAGCTGTGTTTGTGTTCCTGGATTCTTCACGAGATGCTGCTGATACAGATAAGTTTTGGCTTACTATTTCAAATATTTGAATTGTGTTTTAATCAGATGCAAAAGATTCTTATTTTAGTGAGCAGGATTGTTCTATTGTCATGCATGTATAGATAAATTAAAATTGTTAAGCTTCTGCAAAAGGTTGACTAACATTAAAATTCCTAGTAAGTAATATTTCTATTTATTTTAATCGATATATGTGAATTCATGATGCAAAAGGAAATGAAGCTAGGGATGAAGCTTGAAAATGAAGGATTTATTTCCAGATGTATTAAATTGAAATTTTATTTTAAATAAGGTAAATATGTTTCTATAACACGAGTTTTGATAAAGTTAGTTGGCAATGTAATGATGCATCATACATATATAGTCCTTACATTTAGCAATATTGTACTGTTAAAAAAAATGGTAAATAAGGATTCATGTCAATTGAAATTAAGAAGTTAGTTTATTATTAGTACATGTTATCAACATTTATTTGTAAAAGCAAGACATAATTTTATCGATATTTGTCAGAAGATTTTGTTTTTATTTGTCAGTTTATGGATCAGTATGATATTTTTAAAAGCGTGTGTTTTATTTCGAAGAAACAATGTTCATTCATAATAGTCATGTTTGTTGATTAGTGAAAAGAAAACTAGTATAATAATAGGGCTATTTGGTAAAGTATTAACAAGAATATGAATCAAAATATAAATTAAGTTAGGTAAGGATTAAAATTAATAATTAAACTGTTAGTGGCCACTATCTAAAAAATTTCCTTTATATGAGCTTGATATTAATGAGATAAAATTAAACTGAATTGATATTAATGAGATAAAATTAAATTGAATTGATATTAATGAGATAAAATTAAATTGAATTAATGCTGAGGATGCAGTAAAGTTAATTAAATTTTGAGTGTGGATGAGGTGTTGAATTAAAATTCTCTTATATGATCTGGGTCACCCTAAATGTATTATTATGCTTGTTGTGTTTGATTATAAATTTTTATTGTGTACCTTATTTTATGTGTTTTCTGTCATTATGCATGTGTAGTAATAATTCTGATTTTCAATCAATAAGATTAGGATATGTGAATTGTGTTGTAAAATGGTGGAGTTATTTTTTTTTATAAATAAATGTCATTAGTTTAAATTATTGTCGTCTCTGATTTATTTGCCACCCCTATGACAGTGATGGAGGTAACTATTTGATGAACCTGGGTTAATATTAAAAATATAGCATCTAAATATATATTTAAAAACACAACGCAAAATCTTAAGATCTTAAAATTCTTAATTGTTTTGGTATTAAATGTGGTGATTATTCTAAGGATAAATTAAGAACTAAAATTAAATTGAAGTTGCACTTTATGTCTGTTGCTAAGATATTACATTGAGTGAAGATTTTTCATTATTGATTTGTGAAATGTTAGATGTTTTAATGATTTGTGATTTTTTTTAAAAGTTCATAAATTTGTTCTTCTAATATTAATATATAAAATAAAAAGGTAAATCATAAATTTTTACGACATATGACGATGCGTCCTTTCATCGCACGTCAATGCTATGCCACATACCGCTTGTGTGACTCAACAGCTCATCTAATCCTTCGGTTTGGAACAAATGAATCATGCGCACTATAGCCTTGACCTAGCACCAAGTGACTGTCACTTACACTTGCACTTGAAGCGATTGCCAGTGTCTTGATGACAATGAAAAAGTGAAAGATACGTAACATCTTGGCTAACCTCATAGGCGCCCACCTTTTATGATCCTGGCATACAAAACCTTGTTTCTCTATAAATGCCTTATTTTCCTTAGTGCCTATGTCGAAAAGTGATATAATTTTTGTAAATCGTTATTAATCATTTTTCTTTTACGCAGTAACAGAAATTACTTTCCGAGCAACCCTCGCATAAGGAGATTAGATATTCATCAGATTACTCAAGTGATGGAAAAAACAAAACAAATGCAGCAGCCTCGTTAGCAGATATAAAAAGAATTCTAGATATTTCCAGTATCTTTACCAATCATAAGAATGATGTTAAATCTCTGTTGTCAATAATAATATTTAACTGGTATTTAAGTTTTCTGCCTAAATCCCATTTCCAATAGGTGAAAATTTGTATCGAATTTAAAAATAAGTAATTGGATACAAACGAACAAAGTTATTTACTGCAACTAATTGCTGACATAAATGTGCCACCTCATAGAACAATACCTGTGGTAATATTCAATCCTTTGAGGACGACTGTCGCACATCAGCTGCTTGGAAACATTGAGGTTGTGGCCGTCCTCAAAGGATTAAATCAATGAAGACCCATTGTTTGAGAACTTGGATTCGGAACAGTAGATATTGTAATAAATTAAAAATAACAAAACTAGCAATACAGAAGGCGAAATTGTTTGAATTTTTAGGTAAAATAATTTATATTTCTCTGGATATTTTTCACAAAACTGTACTAATATTAAATACAATTTAAACTCTAGTTCCAATTCTTGTTTACGTTGCTAATTTAATCTAAATTTTAAAGTTACAACTTATTATTTTATTGAAATTTCTAAAACTAAATTGATGAAAATCAGAAATGAACCGTTTAGCGTTTTATTAATCACAAATATTGTAAATGATAGTCCCTGTAGTTGTTATGGAACTTTATGATCCTTATTAGGCAGGAAAAATGTTCGCATTTTAAACAAAATCTTTCTATCGCAACATAGAAACTTGAATACTAACAGCAAGAATGTGTTGATTAATAATAAATATATAGAATGATTTAAAATTAAGTGCGAAAACCTTAATTAAATTAAATTTTTATTTGTCTTTTGTTTGCTATATTACTACTTGATGTTGTTTCATGAACTTTTTTGTCTCTTCCTTTGCCTTCTGTTTGATTGTTCAGAAATTTTGCTTTTGTTGTTTGTTTTTTGCATACAGGGTAATTCAGTTTTGTATTATGTTGTGGATATTTTTCTCTTTTTTAATGATGTTGAGTACTTCCCATTGTTCGGATGAGTGCTTTACACCCTCTGGTTGGGCTGTGCTGACGTGGGCAACTAAATAAATCTGTAAATAAAATTTTTCCGTTCCTTAACAATATTTCTAATATTTATGAAATAATCTGAAAACAGATTTTTCAACCACTATTCTTTACACTGCACCATTTCTGGCAAGGAGTAAGTTGTATAATATATTTTGGATAACTTATGTTTATCGACACGAAATGTTACGAAAACTTATTACAATTTTATGAATTATCCCTATAAATGAAAAAATCGCCTGATTGGCAGTGTTTTATTTAAAAAAAAGACAAACTTGTATTCCAACCAATAATTTATATGCTAAAGATAAATCTGCATTTATTTTAAAGTGATCGTTCTGATGTTAAACTAAATAATATTTGTATAAGTAAACTAAATTATTTGTGTTTGATTTCATTTATGTCGAATCTTTGATTTCTTTTCATAACTAAAAGGATATTCTCCCCATGACATCTCAAAAATATTTTTGACGGCTGTTTAATGTAGATCTTATGATTTTTGCCAATAGCTGCCTTGAACTATCACCATTCTTGCTCGGAAGTGGAACAGCATTTCATATTTATCAGGTAAATATAAATCTATGGGGAACATTGAACCGAATTTGGAACCAAAAGTCTTCCTCTTTTCTGTACTCTTCGTCTACATTAAGCTCTCCCATACCTCCTAACGGCGAACGAAGCTAAGATTCAAATTTGCCGTGTTAAAACCGAAGACCCGAAATGGGAGTAAATAAATTTCAAAGACGACTTCAGCTGAAATCTTGGAAGCTGCAGCTTGCATGATTTATGACTTTCTTGAACTGAACTACGATGCCAAATTATTGCCCGGAAGAAATTTATGCTACTCCACGTCTAATATTAAGATCTCAGATTTTCAATATAATGATATTGTCAACAGAGAGGAATAGAGGATTAGATAGAATAAAAAGAGACGGTACAAGAATATACAACGAGGTGAATTTTTAAAAACCTTTATTATGAACATTTAATCTCATAAACTGCCTTTAAAGAGTAGAAACTTAAATAAAAGAAATATGTTAGTGATTTTATAATTTCGATATGTACTAAAACTGTGCGCCGTTATACAGTCGGAATCAATTACTATTTTATAGATTTCGACCTCTTTTTGCAAACTGCAGCGTGAGTATATTGTTCTGGGAAATTAAACGAACTGCAGCGTGAGTATATTGTTCTGGGAAATTAAACGAACTGCA